>JAEANM010004501.1:0-16443 GCA_017656035.1 Myanophis thanlyinensis
AATCAATTCATATATGAGGGGGGCCTTGGTGACAATGGACCTGGCGTTGCAAAGCATCAGCCGAAGGCCCCGGGACCAAGAACACACACTACCTGGGGAACGGGAAGTACTAACGGGAAGAAGATGGTATGAGGACTCCTGCCTTGAGCAGGGAATTAGACTTGAAGATCTCCAGGGTCCTTTCAAGCCCTATGATTCTATTTATACAAAATGCTGAACCAAACTAAGCAAACCTCACTACTGTTTGGTTTAAACATTATGGCTTAATGCAATTAGTAGAAATTTCTGCTACAAGGATGAAAGTTAATTTTTTGCCACTTATTTCCTTTCTTGTTCCATTGTCAGAAATCTCAACCAAATCAAAAAGAGCAATCGCTGGATTTAAGTCTTAGCTTTTATATTGTTCTGAGAATAATAATCCAATTACTGAATTATTGAGATAATCAATAATTATTGACTTTTTCAGATAGAAAACACTTTTTAATTTTTTTTTAAATTTCTGAATGCAAAAATCCTTTCATTTCTATCTTTCTCACCCACTATAGCAAATGTTTTTCAATCTTGGTGAATTTAAGATGTATAGACTTCAACTCCCATAATTTCCCAGTCAGCATTCTAAGAATTGAAATCCACACAAGGCAAAGGTTGGAAAACACTTTGATATATTATAGTCTACTGGAAAGTTAGGAGAGACCAATAGAAAAGCAGACATTAGCACAACTGGTTTTAATTCCCTCCAAACTAAACAGCTCTGATAAAGGTAAGCTGCACTTAAATATAAAGTAGTCTAGTCATGGCTACAAAGAAGCATTCATTGTGCCACAAAGTGCCACCTAGAAAAGAGATTGTTTTCATTAATTGGTCTAGTGAATCAGGTTTGACTCCATCTAGAGATTATTAGCATCATCTGTCTATGATGCTACTTAAGGAAATTTGAGGAAAAAGATAATCCAGAGTTGCAAACTAAGGTCTAGTCAGGACAGTCAGTCATAATTCCAGCTGATTTTGATGGCGCTTACTCATATTTAATGGTATACAGTAGCAGCCTTAGTGATTATCAGAGTTCATGCAATATTAAGCAGACTGCTACAAGGCAAGTATTTATATCAGAGGAGGACAACCACAACCCCTTAATTTTATTTTTTGCAGTTGTCTCCACTTCAGTTCTTCACTCTAATAACCAAAAACTGATACCGGCAGCATGATTTCCTGCCATACTAACTCAAAAAACAACAACAACACAAAAATAATACAGATAGTCCTTGACTTATGATCACAATTTGAGCCCAAAATTTATGTTGCTAAACGAGAAAATTTGTTAAGTGAGTTTTGTTCCATTTTATGACTTTTCTTGCCACATTTGTTAAGCGAATCGTTGCAGTTGTTAAATTAGTAGCACAGTTGTTAAGTGAATCTGGATTTCCCATTGACTTTACTTGTCAAAAGGTGGCAAAAGATGGTCATATGACCCTGCAACCCCCATAAATATACACCAGTTGTCAAGCATCTGAATGAAAATCATATGAACATGGGGATGCTGCAATGGTCATAAATGAAAAATGGTCATAAGTCACTTTTTTCATTGCTGTTTTAACTTCAAACTGTCACTAAACTGTTGTAAATTGAGGACTACCTGTACTGTAATCACTGAAACAATTGGCAAAGCAGTATGCCAAAGATAACCCTAGCACCTATTCCCAAAATGGAAGATTCCAAATCTATCCATGAAAATTTGGCCCTACCTATTGCCAATTCTCAATTTTCCCTCCCTCAAGTTTAAAGAATAATACAAACAGCAATAAAATCTGTGCTGAGCAAGACCAGACATTCCTGACTTATACAAAGTACAGTAGCTGGTAAGCATTTTGATAAGCATTCCCTATTTTATTTAGATAAGAAATAAAACTCTTCTAAAATTATGCCTGATATAGTGCAATGTACTTATTCAAAGGAAAAGCAACTTTGTAAATTAAGACTTCCATACAAAAGGGGAACAATCAACATCCTTTTTTAAAGTTAAATATTGGGGGGGGGGGGTTATTTTCCTTTCTAGTAAATAAAATCTGCATCCTCTTAAAAAACCCTCTGCACTAAAGGAATTTTTTTTTTATTGGAAAGCACTGGATCCAATAAATTTTCCTGTGGAAAGAAGAGATGAAGGCAACCTTGACTACTGTAATCCTCTCTGATCCAGCAATTCATTATATTACCTGTCAGACTGTTCCAAAGATACTGTTTTCCAGAACAGCTCTTCAGAAAATGCAGCAGAAGTTGTTCTGGACTGAACAACTGGTCACTTAGCAACCATTCAAAGTTACAAAGGCCTCCCCAAAAAAGTACTTATGACTCAGATATGAATTGTGACAGCCTTCCAGGGCACATGACTGCATTTTGGGCAGTTAGCAACTGGCCCTCATTTATGACTGACTGCAGTATCCCCATGGTCACATGACTATGATTTACAACATTTTTGCCGGAAACCAATCTTTAATTCCAGTTTAGGGCAAAAAAATGCCAGTATTGAACAATGAGTTCATTTAATGACCATGACATCCATTAATGACCATCACCAAAAAGGTTACAAAATTGGATTATGGCAATACAGTAGAATTCTGAATTAGCATTAGAAATTCACTGAATAGCTCTAGAACAATTGCTATCTCTCCATCATACATAACTTACAAGATATGATGACGAAGCTAGAATAAGAGGAAGGAATACTAATTATATTGTTTTGAAAAGGGATTACAAATAAAACTACTAATTTTGTACATCTTTGTGCGTATGATCCCATTAAATCACTAAAAGCTAAGCTTGACTCAAAGAAAAAGGAGAATATATACATTTATACCTTCTCTTTCTTCCATAATATAACTCAAGGGGAAGAATAAACCTACATCTGCTTAGCTATATCCTGAACCCTAAAGACAATATCCTAGGACTTAGATGTAGTAAACAGACAAGGGCTAGAATATTTCCATTAAAAAAATCGGATCACCTTTTCTCAACATCTATCTTGTGGCCTAGTTTATTGGGTTTTTTTCCTAAAAAGGTTAATCTATCTGTGTATATTTTTTAAACATTTTTTAAAATGTATTGCATTTTAACCTTTGTATGTCTTGTTTTATATGACTGTACACCACCCCGAGTCCTTTGGGAGAGGGGCGATATAGAAATCTAATAAATAAAAGTATGTTTTTGATTTTTATTGTTATTGTTATACACCACCACAAGAACAAGAGTGAGAGATAAAATAGATGATGTACAATGGAAGACATATTCTGCAGGTGCTATTGTCTCTTTAATTCTACAGTGAACCTGAAAAAAGTGAAAGAAAAGAGAAATCATATTGTAAAAGAAGTAAAAAGCTACCTTGAAATTTTGAGTATGGGGGGGGGGAATCTGCAACCATATCTTGAACAGAAATAAGCAGTTCATTCTTCTTTACATAGTACAAAGTAATACACAGCCCCCCTCAATTTAAAAAAAAAAACAGATACAAATTTAATGGAAAAATAACAATATAATTCTGTACATATGGGACCTATTTCTGTGATATGCCAAGGGCTACAGACTAAATATTTAAAAACAAAGACTCAGACCACATGTATAATCAAAAGGATTCCAAGTACAGTTAAAGTGCAACCTAGATATGAGTGGAAGCTAAAGATATGTAAATAATAGGTTTTAATAAACATGTGCTGTTTTTTAAAACCCTTAATTAGCAACTTAATAGTCATAACCTTATTTGTGCACTTAGAGAAATATATAAAATATAAATGAGAGAAAAAAAATATGCAGCCGTTTGTAATAGACAAATTAAATAGGGCATTTAAGAAAATGAAATAAATTCCAGAAAGATGCTATGTATGAAAGCTGCAAGATGTACAGCTCCCATGGCTGCTGAATGCAAAAAGCAATAAGTAACACAAAGAACTACAGCAGTTTTACCCCTTCTGTTTCACTCACCACTGCCCCCCAAAGCACCGGAGTGTCAGTGGCCTGCCTAAGATATTTATAGGGAATATTGCATTGGGATATGTGAGTGCGAGCATGTGCTACAGAGAGCATTTTATTATAAGCTCGAGGGAAGAATAAATCAGGAAATGGGGGCACAGGACTTAATGAGTTTTTGCTACTATTCTACCAGATCAAAACCATTAGGACTCCATCTGCTTTATTCAAAGCAATTTACCCAATAAACAAGTTACCTTTTTGACCTGTTCTCTCACCCTTCCCCCCCCCTTTTTTTTTTTGCTACTTCTAATTGAATAGTTAAAACCGGGGCTGGATTTCCCTCTTGTCTCCACACTCCACTTATCAAAAGGGTAAGCGATCCCGACCAATTCCTCTAAGAACGCCGGATTCAAAATAATGGCAACAGTTATTCGAAGTGTTCCAAAGAACTCGAAGGGTACTTTTGTCTCCCGAAGCTCTCTCGAAAGAACAAAACGCCCCCCGCCCCTCAAGGAAAGGGCGGCAAGTCGCTCCGCGTCCCGGAGAAATGGGGTGGGAGAAAGGGGTTGGGGAAGGTCGCAAAACGGGGTGCAAACAAGAGGCTCGAAAGCTACTCCAGGCGGCGGATGTCGCGGTTCCTCCCAGGAGGTGGAGAGGAAGATGGGAAGAGGGGTTCACCCTGCTGCCCCAGAGGAGGAAAAGCGTCTCGCTTCGTCCTCCTCTTCCTCGGGTCCAGCGACAAATGGAGGGGTGGGCTTGTCCCGATCTCAAGAGCTGCGCCCGCGGAAGGCAGGCAAGCTCGGCCCTTTCCCTTCTTTCTCTCGCACGGAGCCAACTGGGCGAGGCTCCATCTTGCTCGCCTATGCGAAGGAGCGGGCGGAGAGGCGACGCCAGTCAGTCCCGCGGGCGGCTCCTACCTGTGGGATCCGGAGAGGGGTGACGCTGGGGAGGGGGGGGTCGCTTGGTCCGGCAAACGCGAGCTCAACCAGGATCGGAACCGGTCTTTGCGGGGCGCTGCGGCCCCTCCCCGCTGCCCCCGCCGCCGCCGCTTTTCCTGCCTTCCTCCTAGGCGGGCAGACCGAGAGGGAAGGCGAGCCGGGAAGATCCACGGGCGGGGGGGAGGGGGGAGAGCGGGCCTCGCCGAGCCGAGCGGGCCAAGCAGCTGCAGGGAGCCGCGGCGGCAGCGTGCGCGCTCCGGGTCTGGGTCTCTGCGCCGCGGGAGCGAGCGGCCGAGGGGGAGGCTGAGCCGGGGGAGGAGCGGCGGCGGTTGCTGCTCTGTGGGAGGAAGGGAGCGGCAGGCGGACGCCTCCGAAAGAGGCCGCTGGCTGGGGCGGTCGCTGGAGGGAACAACCGCCTGGAGAACCTGGCCTGGCGCGGTCCAGGGGCGACGCGACGCGACGCGGCGTCACATGTGCCCGGGAGGCGAAATGACGGAGCCGGGCGACTGCCGAACTCTGCCCTCCGTTTTTTGGACGGACTCGGCTTGCCTGTGGCCTCAGCTGGCAGGCATCTCTGTGGGTCTACGGGCGAGCGAAACGTGGGGAGACGGGGACAAGGGGGGCCCGAAGGCGAAGGGTCACAGGCTGTGACCTTCAGAGACGGACTCCAGAAGCTAAGGGGTCGCTCAGCGCCGCATAATTTCATAAGAGCTTGAATTTATAAGGGTTTGGGGTGCAGGGGTGCAGCCTCCAATTACTATCCGGAACAATAAAGCGAATTGACTTATATGTGGGATGTGCTTCAGTATAATTATTTTCTTGTGTGTGTTTGCTAAAGGAAACCGCATATATGCATAAATCAGTGCTTAAATATCACCACATCCTGATGTATTTTTCGTTTGTATTTTAGGATTTATTAGCTGCCCTGTGGCTAAAATCTCCCTGGGTGATGGATAATAAAAACACTAAATCAAATCTGAGTAAGCCATAACAAAGGCTGCAAAAGCCAAGGTATCAGATGAAAAGATAATTAAGAACACAGAAAGTAAATGCTTAATAGCAAAACAGAGCAGAAATATATGAAAAGATGCACTGGTCTAATAAAATAAAAGACCTGCTACTAGCAGAGTAGACTTTAAGTAGACCTCTATCTCTTTATCTCCACAGCAGATAAACTAAAGGAAGTGAGAACATTCCTGTCTCAGGTGACAACAATCTCAAGGCTTGGGTAGAATTGGAAAAAACTGAGGAGAGAGATTTACCTTATCTGCTGATTTCAAATACCCAATTTCCATCCCTTTTAGAGGAGTATCATGCCTGATCAGGATTTCCTTCTTTTACTGAAATCCTTATAAATGACAAAGCTGCCACCTTCAGACTCTGCTGTTATGAGTTTGGCAGCAATATCAGTATATAGAAACCTCAACCAACTGAAGTTAATTCCGCATATTTCTGAAAGCCCTTCATAAATAATAAGATTTTTATAGGTTATCATATCCCACATCCTTTCCATATTGAATCAATGAACAAGCATACAATTCTCGGGGACAGGTAGGGCATGTCTGTAAAATTAATAAGCTGAATATGACTTAGTCCAAAAGTTCAACGAATATACCACAAAGGTTCATGCTTCCTTGCAGAACTTTTTCTTTTCTGGAGGAGATTTGAGAACAGGTCACTCAGTTTCTATATAACATCACTCAGGGCAGTTTTGCCTCCTTTACATGGACGGTTTATAATTTTAAAAAGGAAAAAAGAGCCTTATTCCTCCCCTCAAAAAAGTCATCAATATTTATATGTGCATATACTTTTTGTGATTATGGGTGTTACATATTATAACCAATCCATCACACTGCATATTATAATGTCAGGACCTGCCCATCAGCTTTGAACCATGTAAGTTTGCTCAAGTATCCTTTAGAGTTTAGACCTGTTTTATGGCAGGAGTTAAAAACATGCAGCCTCAAGTTGTTTTCTTAGGCCCACACTGATGGATACTTTTAGGTTCAGTGCTGTCCAGCCAGGCCAGGATACCTGGAAGATGCACAAGCTGGGCCATGGAAGTATGCTAGGAGTCTGAGAGGCCTCAGTTCATTGAGTGGTTCACGTGGATTCATCCCTGAGGGACTTCTGGCAACACAAGGTTCAGACTTGGTGCCTTGAGGCCTATTCTGAGGAAGTAAGTGCTGTTTCTGAGACTGGTCTGGGGTGGTTGAGCAGGGGCAGAGGGAGCCAAGACTTAGCCAGGAAAGATGGGATTTCACTGTCATCATTTGATGGGTTTTCTGGAATTAGTGATAATTCATTCCGGGTAAATCTTGGGGCAGGGGGCAATCGAGCGATAAAATTAGTGGCTAGGGCCGTGATGGCGAACCTATGGCACGGGTGCCACAAGTGGCACGCAGAGCCATCTTGCTGGGCACACAAGATGTCGGCCAACTTACCTCCAGTTGAGCATGCACATGCGATTGACAAATGCATGCATGTGCGATTACCGAGACCCAATTGATCATTGGGCCTCCACTGTGCATGTGCGCAATTGTAGCAGGAAATCCAGCTGGTCTTCGGAGCTCTCCGCGTGCACACATGATTGCTCGTGTGTGCGTGAGTGCCTTGCACATGTAAAAGCTGCATGCATGCACAGATGGTGCGGTTGCACATGCAGAGCACATGGAGAAGCCACATGCAAGTGCGGATGGCACGCACAAAATGCGTACTTTTTGGCACTTCGTAAGTAAAAGGTTCGCCACCACTGGGCTATGGGCTCTGGTTTGAAAAAATATTACTAGGTATCACACTGAGATACTTTTCATTTTTCACTCTGTAGTTTCTGAAACTCAGAAACTTTTAAGATGTGGACTTCAACTCCCAGAATTCTCCAGTCAATATGGCATCTGGGGAATTCGGAGAGTTGAAAGCCTCACATCTTAAAGCTGCTGAGGTTGAGAAGCCTGCTTTAGAGACTTTTGTAACAATATATGAAAAAATTTCAGTCTTGCAGCCTGATGAACTTCAGGCTAATGAACTAATTCTCCTCCAGCACTTAGGAGGATTTTAGATCGACAGTCTCCTGCTTGATGTCAATCTATCTGCCAAGTTTTCTATAGAAAACTAATAATAGTACATCAAGGTATGTGTATCCTATGCCTCTTGGCTTGGTCAGCACATGCATATCCCCTGTACTGTGGAAAACTATTTAATTCAGGTTTTCCTGTTGAAGTAAAAATAAGAATCCTTTGTGGCAATCCTTTTTTCCATTCAGTTCTAATGGAATTGCTTCTGACTCACAAATCTGGTATTGCAATTAATTAATATTAAAAGTGCCTCTAGAAATTTTAATTTTTCCAGTGTACATTTTTGTTTTGTGTTATACTCAGCTTCTAGATTCTAGGCATATACCAGTACCAGTATGTTGATTTTTAACAGCACCAACTCATGGATCTCACCGTATGAAGGGTTAAACTCAATGGAAAACCAAGCTTGGAACATTTGTTTTAAAGAAATCGGTTCAAAAGAAACTCCTTTTCTCCCCTCCTACAACACAGAATAAATAATAAAAATATTAAGATTATTTTAAAGCAAGTCATTGTAGATTGTTGGGGTTATTTTTTTTTAATTATCTTCTTGTGCTTTTGAATAGGGAAGACGTCATCTGTTCCCCTGCTGGCACACATTACATTTAAGTAGCTGGATACATACAGCATGAGACAGTGGAGTCTCTGCAGCAGCAAACAATTAAATATTAATCTACTGCACTTTTCATGATAATGCTTGTAACTGAATGGAGCCAGAATGCAGTTCCTTTACTATTTTTTTAAGAGAAGCTTGTTACAAAATGGACTCCCAGTCTTGCTCAGCTATTTAGGATAATCGGGCTGAAGCACAAAATCAGTAATGGTAAACTCTTCAACCTAGTATCAAAATCTTATTTAAGGATTATATAAATATTAATTTCTTTATGCACATTCCTGGTGGCAGCTGCAGTTTAATATTTATGTTTCTTTAAATAAGTCATTAATATTTATGTTTCTTTAAACAAATATTTACCTTTGCAAATCTCTGTTCCTAATTTAATGACCTAGATAGAAATAGGCATGTATATAAATGATAGTTCAAAAGAATTTGGTGAGACTTACATAAATAGACAGCTATGTTAGTTTATGATAGCCAAAAATCAGGAGGAATCTGGTACTCCTTTTCAGACCAACATATTTTAATAAAGGGCATAAGCGTTCATGAGCTGTGCCTGACTTCACCAGATATATGGGGTGACTTAAATTGATCAATTTTGCCACCTGCATATGATGAAATGTGCTCATGAAAGTTTATAGCTTGTAATAAAACATTACATTGAGAAAGGGCTACCAGACTCCTCCTGATTTTATACAAATATGGAATCCTGCACAATATACCTGTTTTCCAGAGCTAATTTGGTATAGTGGTTATGGCATCAGGCTAGAAACAAGGAGGCTGTGAATTCTAATTCTGCCCTAGATATGAAGCCAGTTGAGTGGGTGACTTTGGGCCAGTCATTCTTTCTCTCTCGGCTGTAGGAAGAAGGCAAAGATAAACTATTTCTGAAAACCTTGCCATTAAAACTAATCCAGACAGTTGCCAGGAGTCAATACTTAATTGAATAAATAAACCTGTTTGCACACCAAATTTCATTTACATTGGTAGAATTCATTTCCATATAATTATGGACAATTGTACAGGGAACTGTGATTACCAGCTCATAACTACATGGTGTTATCAAGCCAATGCAGAAATACTTTCATACAGAAGAGAAAGGTTGTAGAATCTCCAAATTTTGCAACACTTCATCTCAAATCAGCATAGTTCATAAGCTACATTATGTCTATGTGATTCTGGATCTAGTTCATCAGGTGAAGCTGAACTCAATAAAACTGCTTCAAGGACTGAGAAAGCCTGTGCTTTCAAAGTGTCAGAAGGCAGCATACTGGTGGGGTTTGGCTCAGCTTGTATAAGATTAACTAGCTTCTTTAAGGCCAGTTTAGTGGAAGACACTGGTAGGCTACCTCCTCTACAAAAGTTACACGAACTAGGCTCAAGTCTAATTAAGGGGACATGCCTGGCTTCAGAATGCTCAAAGAAGTTGGTTTCTGAGATAAGCAAAAAGGTTGGTAAGTGAGGGAAAGAAGGGATCAGATCTGACCCTCCTCTTGAGTCTGCAAGACTTCCACTATGGATGGAGATACAAAAAGTAGGAACTATTCAAGAAGAGATGGAGATGAGGTTCTTCCCATTTTATATGAGTTTTCTGTACTGAAGAAAAGATATTGCAAGCCCAGAAAATCTATTCTTGGAAAAAATGGAGGACACACAAAAAGGGAACCAGAACCATTTCCATCTTTTTGTTACTGAAGAAATTTCAAGGAAGAACAGATGAATTATCAACAAGCTTATGCCTACTGCTCTGATCAAAATTTATGACTCTGAAAATATAACCTCATCAGATACTTTTGCTATATATACTATTGTTTTACCAAGGCACTGCAGTTTCCAGTCTTCATTTAGAAAGGCCATTCTTGGTCATTCTATTAATTAACCATTTGGCTTTTCTTCAAACTGGATTCTTTTCCAAGAGTCTTTGTAGCTCATAAATGCACCAGTTTTATTGAGAAGAGGAATTGTTCTAGTAGCGTTTTTGACCATAACATCAATGTATGTGTGTGTAATTGTCCTTTGTAACACTTGATTAAAAAAATTAAGAAAGATTTGGAATAGCAATGCCATAGTTGCCTTACCTATATTGTTCCACTAAATAATAGAAGCAATATAAAATGGGTTCAGCAAAACCTACTTTTGTACTCCATAATGATTTTGTTAATTATGTATGAGATTTCTTTCTGCTTCACTGATTTTAATCTTATCTCTGGCGTCCATTGAAGGCTGCAGCAAAACAGCAAGTATTCAAATTATACTTCAGTTGAATGTGGAGATAGACAACCATGCCTCTTAGAAAGGCGCTTTCCCTCCCCTACAGTAAATATAAATCTGTAAACAGAATGTCTTTTTAACTGTTACTTTCTTATAAGACTTGGACCATCTTGCATATTATAATCACATACAAATCTCTTCCTTTTCTTAAACAAAATGTACTTTTCACTGCTTCAAGCTTCAATAAAAAAATCAATACCAATTAATGAAAAGCAAAACTTCTTTAATGTTAAAAAAATGGTCTTTTTGTCATCCTGCAAATTTCTGTGTGGCTGGTGTTGGGGGGGGGGGTTTCCTTACAACCAGATGTTGAATTGACCTTTAATTTACTGCATCTTAATTTTAGTTTTGAACAGTTGTTTACCTACAGTATACTGGTTATGTACCATGAATGTTGATTCTTTATCAACCAGTTTCTCCAGGATTTTGATATTATCAAAATGTATTTTCTTCAGGAAACTCTTCTACACTTCTTTTTCTTAGGATTACCTTGAGATAATTAGCTACATATACTAAGTTTCATAGACAAGTTAGGCTTTCCACATGAAATTTTATTTTCAGATGCTTCTTACTAGTAAGACAGTGCAGATGCCCAAATGTACAGAATATTCATTAAATATGAAATCCAATATATAAAAATTCATACACTATACTATTTAGTTGTATTTTATAGGGAATATCCAGATATTTTTCCTGTTTGTTTCAAACTATCAAATTAAGTGACAAAAATATGGATCCAGAGCTACTAAATAATTACCATTTATCTAAAAGCAATCTGAAATGTATATTGTATCAAATATCTATAATATTTTTCCAACTATAGTTAAAATATATCTTTTCAGTTAACTGTGCTGAACAGAAAGGCATTCTTCCTGTCCTAAAGTAGGGTGAACCAGCAGTTAGAATTTCTTCTACAAAAACCTACCCTTTAAGAACACAAAGTTGTTTAAGCAGATACCATATTTGGAAGTGATCTTGGTCAAGAAAAATAATCACAAGAGCAGCACATTCCTTTTCACTCATGTGACTGGGAAAAGTAAGCAAGCAAACTTGTCTTAAAAGGTGGGGCAGAAATAGATCATACAAATCACAAATGTGCATGCACACACAGGCATCACCATATACTTCTCTAACAATCTGTTTAAAAAGTCAAATGATCCCTGTAAGGAGAAACAGGATAACATGAGAATATATCTACAGAAGCTTCTAAGTCTAATCACTTTACAAAGTTCTTCACGGAATTACAATCTTAGGCAAAACACAGCAGGGAGAGACTGGAAGCAAAAGGATATATACATGAGATTAATTAGAAAATGCCATCGTAAAGAAGATTCCAAAATCAGGGATTTAATTTATGTAAAAAATTGCACACCTTGCCCTTACCCAGTAACTTTCTGTTGAAGCCTTGTCCTTACTATGCACATAAAATTTCCATACTGGATGTGGCTCCTACCTCTCATAAATATGCAAATAATTCCTGTAAGCAGACATTTTGATGTTTATTTAAAATATTTTTATTCCACTTTTCTACTTAAAAAATATTCAGAGGCTAAATCAATTGAGTCAACGGTCTAACATAGTCTTGCATTCAAACACTCATTTGCAGATGACGAAACAAAATACAGTTTAAATAGTGTTAAGGTTTCTAGATTGCAGGTTGTATCCAATTAAGGTGATTGTTCTGTAAACCATTTAGCCTGTGTTGATTTAACGGTATACAAGTAAAATGACTACAGTAAATTTATTTCTGCTATAAAAACAAACACCTCTCCCAAATTTTTAATTCAATGGGAATTCAATTTCTGTGACCAGAAAAATAGATATTTTCTGCAAATTTCTTCTCCCATTTAAATTTCCATTGTTGCAAAGTATTCTCCAATTCTTCGGAGTACGTTTGCAGAGAAAGAGGTTTGACTGGGTTGAAGCACCAAAGAAGAATTAGCAAAAATACTTCCTTGTATCTCATTGGAATCTCTGCTGAATCAGAGCCTCCCACCAGCAGAACAGACACAACTGGACAGATCTTAAACTGCAGCGCTTACACAATTATCACTGAAGGTTTTTTAAAACCAAGAGACTTCTTTAATGAAATAATTATGTATCAATAATAGTCCATGGCCATGAAAGCAGGATAATTTTTTCTTATTCAATATGTACAGAAAAGAATTAGACAATTCTATTTATTTAATGAAGCAGTTAGAAAACATGTATATAACGAAACACATTTTTTTAACAAAGACTTGCATTCCTTCTAAAACTGAAAGTGTGTTTTTCTGATTAGCTTCATATTCAACTTCTTCTCCAGAAACTGAAGGCAGATACCTAATAGCCCCATCTCCAACTCCCCACCACAACAATAAACCTGTGGAGAAAATTGAGTTGTGAGAGACAAGACAGGGAGGGGGAGGGAGGGTCACCAGCTGAGAGTGGATTTGATCTGTTTCTCCCTGGTCCTAGTGAACAACTAAACCACTGCAACACACTTTTAAATATAGTAAGAATTAATTTTCTCTATATGGAAGTGCCATCTGGGCTTTTCTAAATTTCCCAACACAAGTGTATTTCAAATCAAAACCATATTTTTTTCTCTTTCCAGTACTTCAAAATTAAATGTTAGCTTTAAAACAAAAACATAAAAGAACCATAATATATCACAAAGGAAGGTGTCACTGTCTAAAAATGAAAGAGTTAACAACTCTCAATCTATTCAATGTTTTGAAAAATATGAGTGTTTGACATTGTAGAGAGGATGTCCCTGGGTCATCAACCTGAATTGGCAACAGAAAACTTTACTGAAAAAGGTGCCATACTGGCAATGCCCTATAGGTAATAGGGACAAAAAAGTTTGAGATCCATTGGATGCAACTTCCAGATTCCTTAGACACCCCAGCACTTGGAATGTCTGAGTCCTAGAATTAGAACAGTCCTAGAATTGACATATATTTTCTTCCTCCCATCAAAATCTAAAGGAAAGGAAGTTTTAAAAGCTGGCGAGCAAATGAATACCTAATATTAATCCTCCCTTCCATTTTGTCTGCTGGATAATATGAGACAAGCAGGTTTGGCAATTGGCAGTTCCTTTATAAATAATTCCCTCTCCATTGCCATAGATTCCTCCCCGTTCTTCCAATCTCTGTATGGTCTGTATGCTTTTAAATTTAGATCTCTGCTCATATTTTACATTAAAAATTGGTTTTTGAGCAGAGGAGCACGCTTTTTCATAGGACATTTCCAGACTGGACTATTACATATCCAGCAATACCTCCAATTATAGAATAATACTAAAATTAAAACTACAGGAATTTGAAAAAGTTATTTTTAACAATTCATATGGGTACCAATGGTTAAGAACTCTGAAATCAAATGTGATGCTCACAGCAGGTTGCTGTCTTCCAAGAAAACTGTCATCAATGCTGAAGGTGCTTGATTAATTATTTTTATGTAATCATGAAAAAAAATCTGGAGAAATAAACTACCCTATCTATGCAGTGAGCTAGATTAAATGTATACTTCAGTATCCAAAAAAGACTTCTCATATTACAGAAGTACAATATTCCCCTTAATTAAATATATACTCTATTTGTATTACTTGGCTGTTTTCTAAAATGTAATACTGTTATCTGTCAGCCAACCCAACTCTTTTTTTGACATTCCAGAAGACCATAAGGTTCTTAATATCACCAGGAAGTGGAGGAAAAGAGGGAACAGAGGAAATGTTAATTATTCTAAATCATTTTTTCTTTTCCTAAAAATGAGCAAGAAACAGCTGTAACATCTCACTCCTGCCTGAAATATTTTGAACTAAGATTGTACTATATACTTTTCATGAAGATTATTAACTGATTTTATTTAGTATGTTGAAAATGAAAACAATACAAATTAAAAAATAATAATTATGCCCATTGGAAACTGTGGTTTTATGCACAGAAAACAATCCCCCACCAACATTATTTTGATTTTGATCTTTAATCAAATTACAATATTTTAAAAAGCAATGTACAAATAAGCAGTAAACAACAAAGGTAAACAAAAATGTTTCACAAATGAGAAACTTGTAGAGAAAGTTGCTCCAAATATTTATAAAACTTTGTATCTTCCTTTGTTGGTTGGTTGGTATGAATTTTGCTGCAAGAGAATAAATGAGTATGTTATTAATCAAAGATGCAATTGATAATGATTAAGAGAACAGTAAGTCAATCTTACTATAAAAAGCAACAAAAACACATGTTTAATTCCGAGTTGCACAGAACAGACCTCCACAAATTGGATTATTATGAAGCAGAACAGGGGATGCAGCTTTCATTAATTCCTCCCAATAGTCTTGAAAATCCATACTAAATGGTGAAACATCTTTAAATCATTATATGAACTAGCATTTGGGAGTGGGGAATACTGTTGAAGCAAGCAGAAACTAGGAAAAAAAAATATTCCAATACAGAAAATTCCTCTGCCATCAGAAGGGCCCTTCTGTTCAAACAGACAATTCTGAATGCAATCTTATGAAAGGGATGTAAAATGAAATTCAATAAACATTTAACTATGTTAAAACTGTTTCAGTTACTGCATCATCATTGGATAGACTCCTTCAAAATAACACTATACATGTGAATTGGAAATACAGTGATGCATAAAATAAAGCATATTTTTATTTAAAATAAATATATACAGGAAAAAATTGCTCTACTTTTAAAGAACAATGTAATATAATTCTTAAAAAACTTCCCAGATTTTAACTATAGAAAAATATGTTTGTTTAAAAAGGCATCCTGTAATAAAATTGTCTTGTTATCTTGCTGCTAACAGTGGCTAATATAAATTATAAAGTAAAAATTCATTACTTCAAGACTTCAGGATTTGCAATATTGAATAAGTAAATTTAAGATGTTATGACAGATTTATGTTATCATGTCATCAAAAATTCAGTAAAGATGGTGCAATGTGTTAAATCAAGCGAATTTCAAAGTGATAGCATCATCACAGAAAAACAGTATCTTACTTCAACTTCCCTCAACCACTGGAAATGCCAAAACAGCTGTTCTAGCAGCTGTTCCTTACAAAATCTTAAAAGCTGACTCTGTTTGGAACAGGTGGTCCTATAGGTACCCAGGTGTCAAGCCACGGAGGGCTTTATAGGTTGAAATAATGATCTTCAATTGAATTCTGAAACTGATCAGCACCCAGTGCATGCCTTGCAAAATTAGTATTGGAGCATATAATCACTGGGAGTTTGTACATACGGATGTCTTTTAACATTTCATACAAAAATCATGAAATCATATTTTACCTACCAATCGGATAAGCTCTTCTTTGATAAGCCTAGTGATTTCTGCCTTTGCTTTCTGAACAGCCAATTCGTTGGCACCTGGAAATGCAAAGCAACCCCTCATTAAAACATTTGATTATTTAAACATAATCATAAACAGATTTAAAGATTTTAAAATAATCCATAAATTGCATGTTAAATGTATACTTTAAAATGGACTAATATCATTTTGTACTATCTCACAATAATTGGTCAGAGTTTAGGATTTAGGCAGCCTATACAGTGTACAAACTCTATAGGTGTGTGTGTGTGTGTGTGTGTGTG
>JAEANM010004502.1:0-15634 GCA_017656035.1 Myanophis thanlyinensis
AAAATAAATAAATAAAATAAATCCTAATGTCACTGCAGCCTTTGTGCCGAGACTGTCTCCTCTGTAAAAAGGGATTCCACACCCAGTCTGAATGGTTTTAACCTATATCTGTTTGTTAATATATCTAAATGTGAGCCCATGAGGGTCAGTAGGTAGATGCAACAAAAACAGTTTTTCCTCTTCTTAGCACAGGCATCTTCTAACCTGACTACAATATCATTCATTTCAATAGCTAAGTTCTAAATCAGCCAAGTAAAGCCTAATCTACAAATAGTGGCTGCCCTGATCTTCATTAACCATCCAAATGGTGATAACCATAGTTATATATTGACTCAAGCAGGGGTAGCAAAAAATGGCAAACAACCACATCTCATTGATTATATTGCCACTATGATATTGTTTTATCCATTACTCACATGTGCACCAATCCAGCTGAAGCAGTTTTCTAAGTCTTCTTTCTTTTTTATGTCACTTGACTGCCTCCTTATAGACACTAACCTCCACAGTTATCTTTGACATAAACTTACCCCATCCTTTCACAAGAAGTCATAACTACACTATAAGAAAAAACAAGATGTCAAATATGACATCTTAATCCAAGCCACAATTTATGTTTTCTAAAACATACCTTCTATTCTGCACTCATACTCTTAGCACACACACACACACACACACGAAGGAAATATATTGTACTGAGGAAGGAGGTATCAAGAGTTAAACAATCATCAGTGAAAATATCACTGTTTGAAAAATGGGATTATTATGAAAAGTCCTGGAAAAAAAAAATCAATATTTTAATACTAGATAAAACTTACGGATTTCTTCAACAACATCTGGATCACATTCTTTGTATTTATCTACTTCTGTCTTTAGATGATCTTTCTTCTGTTGTAAGGCACTAAGTTCCTTTATTAGTGCTGCACGTTCTGCCTGAATACATATAATTTGGGAGAATCCAAAATAAAACAATCATTATCATTAATAGGTATCAAATTTTCTGGTCACTTCACATACAGAGAATCTAATTTTTTTCAAATGTAGCAGATAAAACAGGTGCATTGTAACATTTTTTTTCTATAACACATAAGCACAATATAATTATGACAGTAATACAATGAGACAGAACTTTTATTTGATTTATTCAGCATATGCACATTTAATTTAAATAAAGTGTCCATATTATAATTAATATGCGTACAATACACTATAGGATACAAATATAAATTAGGTTAAAATCACCATAATAAGGAGCCATGGAATTTCAATGGGATAGATGTTATAATATCTAAGGAAGGTAATCATCTCTAACTGCTTTTGGTGCGGCTGCAGTGAGATCATCCCAGGTACGTTAAAATTTCCTGAGGGGACATTCTTGAACTGTGAAGTATATGAAGGCTTATGAAATATAGACTACCCCACAATAGTATACCCCGGGCAAAGAACTGTCTTAACAGGGCAGCTAAAAGTCTATATACATGGCAACCGAACTGGATATTGCATCTCTTTCAGTCAAAAACTAGAGGCAGAAATTAAACAGGATTTATACTGTTATATCTGTTAAATGTATATTTCAGCACTAAATGCAAAAGAATAAGTATTTTTGGCAATAACGGTTCAATTATGTGCAGATTATTCGAATGCATCTCTAGTTAGTCCTTATAAATCCATGTTCATAATCTAGTATGATATGAATACTTTAAAGGAAAGTATAACAAATTATAAAAGGATTTAGAAATTAAATTATTTCTAAAATATATTTAGAAGTAGAATTTCAAAGAAACTCCCCTCATGTAACATATAATATTAGTACTATTACAGAGTTGTGTTTTAGGTAACACAGAAAATCTACAGCTGTCACTTACAGAAAACCCAGACTTTCATCCTGATCACTATAATATTTTCAAATTGGAATTTCATCTGGACTTGGGCCATGGCAAAATAGGGGTATTCCCACCTCCAACATATTTTTTTTTAAATTATTTCAGAAGGCACCATAAAAAAATACAAAAATGTCACAAGATTTGATGATATTGTCATGCAGTATTTTTTTTAGGGCCTTAGAACCACTACGCAAAATTACACATGGCAAACGGGGCTTGATTGGTTGCTAATCAGAGTTCTGAAATAAAACTTACAGTATCTTGCCGCCCAATTTTTGATTGCTTGATGCTTTCTTCTAAATCTTTTTTCTTCTGGCAATAGTCTGAGAACTAAAGGAAAAGAAAAAGGAAATCTCAGATTATCTAAACATTAATCTTTATATTCAATATTTGTTTTTTTAATTTCATTTTCATTTTAAGAAATATTTAGTTTCAAACAAGCTTAGATTTCTATAATATGCCTGTTCATAAGATGGCTATTATGGTTAATTAATCATAACAAAATATCCATTTACTGGAAGACTATGGTAAAGTAGCTTCTTTCTGTTGGATGACAGTATTATACAATGCAAAAATACATGGAGAAAAACATTTCACACTTAACATTTCAGCTTGCACAGTAGGAGTATAATACAAACAAACTGCAAGATACCTTGAACACTGCATACTACTGCATTCTGGATCAATTGTGACTTCCTATGTATAGTACCTTGCAGTACAACAGCTAAAAAAATGACAAAGCCATGAATGACTGTGATAAATGTATTTATCAGTTTATGTCTTTGGATGGCTTATTTTCACCAGTTTCCAGTTCTAGTGTTGCTGACATAATCCAGAATTTGCATACTGAATGTCAAAAATGCAAGATATATATAAAGAAGCTTTGATGCGATATTCTGTATGTGTGTAAACACGTTACATATCTAAAACATGGATACATAGGAGGCATAGTGTATGTGTATTAAATTTATCAAATTGTTTTTCAGAGGGGTAATTAGTTTAATTTACAGCAACAGAACACCCTCAGTGGCTTATCATTCCTTGAAGATAATTTGTTAGGTTTTAAGATAGTTCTTCTCAAAACTGGGTAAAGTACCTAAAATTGTGTAAAAGGGTTTTTTTTTTTAGCTAATAATACACAAACTACAGGAACATTTAAATAAGGACATTCTGATAAGTGGTAAAAAGAACTTTTTGATAAATCGCAATGAAGGGAAAAGTTGGGGAAGTGCTACTTTAAGATATCGCAAGAGTTCATTGCTTTTACGACTTAATATCTCTAATTTCCATGAATTAATCTTAACTTTGTAGACAGCAACTGCTAAGCTTACAAAAAAGCATTCTTAAAAGTTTGAAAGGATATAAACTCTGCACCAATATAATAAATACAAAAAAAACACTGTAATCTGAATTTTATTTTATATGTTCTGAACTTAAGAATATAAATAATCAGCAGTATGTCTTTTTAATATCTATAAAACATAGCCTGTTGGATGAGTTACTATATTTTTAATGTCTCTGAAATGTTTGCTAATATAGCAATTTTCATATTGGATTTCCAGCTAAAACTTAGAATGGTCCACAGCATATCATACAAACTATATTACTAAGATTTGGTTCTGTTGATTCACTGACAAGTTAATTGTAGAATCTACTCTATCCACATTGCCTTTTATGGAAAAGTCTCTTGAAATGTATTTTTGTACAGAATATATATTTTTGTACAGAATACAGCAACTCTTTGGTTTTTGCAGCAAAAGATGAAAAATCAATCTTGGATCTCAGCTTTCTACATTCCAGCATTTTAACGTTTTAAACAAAAATATCTTACAATTTATAGTATTGCTTAGTTTAGCAAATATTTCTGAATTGCAGAAATGGTACTACATAAATTGACTTATCTGGAACTGATGACTAAATAAAAGATCAGTAAAAATTTACATAATCATCTATCAGGCATTTCTGGTAAATCATAAATAAAATTTGAAGACCTTGGCATTTTCTTAATAATGTTTTCCTGTCAGCCCTGAAGCCATTTTGGGAGCATCTTCAGGGCTGCCACAGCAAGGCCAGTTGGAGCTGTGGGAATGTGAGGGGGGAGATAGAAATAGCTGGGGGAATGTGTAGCCAAAATAACATTCTTTCCTGTGGGAGCCAAGGACGTCCTCACCAGGTGGTTGAAGGGCGTGGACTAAAGCCAGCCGGAATGGAGACCATGACCTGATTGGACCATGTGATGGATGTGTGATCTGGGGGCAAGAACTCTGGGTTTTGATGTGGGTGGGGAAAACCTCCGGTCCTTCAGAGTCAGGTTTTCCCCAGCTGTGCCAATATGACATTCCTAATAAATTCTTACTTTGAGGAAACCCCAGGCCTCAGAGTTTTGATTGCATTGGGCCTGTTACTTGGAATCCTGACACTCCCAACAACCAGTAGTATGCCCAACAATCTGCTTTTAGCATCTGGAAATATTGCTCTCATTTTAAAGCTTCCCAAGTTGTTTCCCATCACATTAGCATAATTTTGCATTATGTAAAGTTCTTCCTTAATGTTATGGCCCTGTCGGAGGCCGAGGGGCAAAAGGAGCCAGGACTGACAGAGGAAGATGGTGCAGCCTCTCTGGCCCCATAGGAGCAGGATGAGGCAGCTTCAGCTCCCTTGGGCCTGGGAAGGGTCATCAGAGAGGAAGCAGGACAACTAGGCAAGATGGGAAGAGCGATGGAACTCCAGAGAAGAGCAATTGCCTCCCCCACCTGATCCCCAAGCATGGAGAATGGAGAGGAGGCAGGAACAGCATAGGGCTACCCGGCAGGAGGGCGCCTCGCCCTTGATTGCCAGGCTCACCTGGGGAATAGGATTTAACGTGGGGAAGGGCATTTGTCGGGAAGAAGTGTTGCATTCTTCCAGCCACACTTGCGATTACTGACATCTTGCTACCTTGCTTTGCCTTGCTTTGCTTCAGTTTGCCTTACCTTGCCTAGCCTGGTTGTATGTGAGCACGCCGCAACACCGTTTTTTGTTGCAGGCCCAGCAAATTTTCCAAGTGACAAGGAGACCCCACAATCAGGTTTTCCATACTTCTTTTGCTCTCAGGATTGTGTTGCTCCTCTGGACATATAGCAGCCAAAAAATATTGAAAGTGTGTGTGCGTGTTTAGAGCTCGGCTCTTGAATTTGCAGTAAATGGGGGGAATTTTGGGGGAAAAGTTGGAGCAATAAAAGGGAATTAAGCCTTCACTTTGGCTGTGTCACTTCCATGCCCAACCTGGTCATCACACTTAATCTCTGTGCTCAAGATTTTAGGATTGTATGTATAACAATCATAATAACTATCTTCACTTGCTTTGAAATACATAATTTTATATACAGGACCATTTCCTGAACCCACATATTTCTTTTAAGGTAAAAAGCGCCAAATGCTATATTTCATAAGAAGCCATTGTCAGGGTTCCAAGTAATAGATCCATTGCAAGCAAAAACTCTGAGGCAGATGGATTCCTCAAAGAATCCAATAGCTCTATTGGAAATACCACATTGGCACATATCTGGTGAAAATCAACTCTTAGGGGTTCTTTGGTTTTCATTTAATTAAAAGTAAAAGTTTTCCTCACAATCCCAAACCATCAGTCACATGGCCTAATCAAAGCAGCATCCGCTGGTCTGGTGACATCACTCTTCCTTCTGGCCAGGTGTGAGAATGTCCTTGGTTCCGAAGAGAAGGTATTTCATTTTGACTATGTAACCTCAGCTATTATTTTATTTATTTATTTATTTATTTATTTAAATCTATATACCGCCCTCTCCCAAAAAGGGACTCGAGGCGATGTACAACCATCTAAAAACAATAAATTAATAACAATTTAAAAACAAATTAAAAAGAATTAAATATGTGGTTGAGTAAAAAATTAAAATTATAAAATTGAAAAACCAATTTAAAACCCCAGTTAATTAATGCTAGGTCAGACCGGCCTGTTGGAACAAGTAAGTTTTTAGTGCACGCCGGAAGGTCCGCAGGTCTGTGATGGTCCAGATCTCCGGGGGCAATTTGTTCCAAAAGCTATCTTTAATAATCCCATCACTCTATCCCTCGCTCCAGTATGGCAGCACTGAAGCTTCAAGATGGCTTCAGCCAGATTACAAAATTGCAATTTTTATAGTCAGTAACAGTAGTGAAAATATAGCCTTAACCATACCAAAGTAATAAAGCTACATTTTATTTTCTGCACTCATAAACTTTCCAAAATAATTCCTGAAATTAATGAGATATTTCAATTATGAAAAAAAGGAGGGGAGCAAATAATCCTGCAAAAAAATAATACTCCTGCATAAGCATGATGAAGTTTGAATACCTTATTTGGCCAAGTGTGATTAGATGCACAAGAAATTTGTCTCTGGTATAGAAGCATTCAGTGTACATGCAAAGCAACAGGATGATGATAATGAAAGTAATAGTATAATAATTATAGCCATTAGATACACATCTTGAATAGTGGACTGGACTAAGTGGAATTAAAAGCCCTGGATAGGAAGACCAGAAAAATAATGACAATGAATTAGGTCCTTCATCCTCGCAGAAACATAGACAGACTCAACCTACCAAGGAAAATAGGTGGCCATGGAATGTTGCAAGTACATCAGATGATTGAAGAAAAAAAAAAGAGCATTGCAAGACTATCTAAAGGACAGTGAAGATGATGCTTTGAAGCTAGTATACCACCAAGGACGCCTTACTGACTACCAGACAGCAAACTGGCTTACAAGAAAGACCATATGAAGAACAGAATGGAGACATGGGAAGACAAAAACATTACATAGCCAATACATTTTTAAAAAATAGCAGGGAAAACAGCTACATTATATTGGTTATCTTATCTTTAAATTTACTGAATTTATATTATCCTCATAAATTAACCACTGGGATAGGACAGCTGAGAGAATGTACTGCCTGTGTCACAGCAATAGACATAAAATACCCTGACCCAGTCTTTTAGATTGGCCAATAGTGGGACAATTTTACTGAGATTGTTTTACCCTTGCTAGACAGGGCATTTTGTTTCTACTGAAACCTTGCACTGGACAACTGAGAAGCAGGAATTATTCAAGAATATTATGAAAAGAAAATGGGAAAACTATAAGTTATATATTAATACCATGCATATTCATATCTTCATCATAGATTTTTAATGAAACAATTTTCCCATTTTCCTTTTCTATGGCCTTTTCTTTATATTTCTTGTCTTTATAAACCTGAAGATAGACTGTCACTTATTTTTATTTTACTTACATGCCCCACTTCAGGATACAATAATTATCTTCAAAATGCGATAACATTAAAAAATTAATAAATAATAAATAACATTTTATTATATCTTATAGGAATTTGCTTAAATGTCAGTAGTGAAAATTATTAAAATGTATCAATTGTAGTGAGGATCAATTTAAATATAAATGGGAAACTAGAATTTTACCATACATATATACTGATTTTTAAATCTATTCTCTGCTATATGTAAATGTTACAATCTCTCAATGCATGTATGTATGTATGTATGTATTTTTTACATCCTTAGATAAACTTATATGGGGGCCAAGAATAAAACCTTTCCTACACCTTAAGTAACCTCAGTGTAGGGCGGTGGGAGAGTCTGGGATTGCTTCTAGCAAGTATGAATTTTCTCTTCATTTAGTGACACATCCTGGGTAACATGCTGACATAACAATCTTTATTCTTTTTATTATATTTACAGCTTATTTTTTTTCTTTTTGTTGACCATCTCGAAATTTAGGTAAGAATTTCTGTGTAGGAAGAAAATGTCTCTATTGAGCTGAACTTGTTTATACTATTATGTAAATGTTGTTGTGTTGTTATTAGAGAAATAGATTGTCACTTTCTTCTTTTAGGATATTTTCCCAACTTATCAGTCTTGGTCACAAATCCTAGGAAATCCTGTAGTTTCTCATTCAAGTACTAATCAGGTTTATCCCTGCTTATTTGTTTTCGGAGATTAGCGAAGCTTAGAAACTGCTGAACTGGCTTTAATTCTCTCTTCCACAGTGATTTTGGTGAAAATTAATTTGCTCTATTAGTAATAACAAGAAGGTAGACCATGCTGGGAAATATTGAATTCCTCCCAAACTGGTCCCTAGCCTACTATTGATTTACAGAATGGCAGAATGGCAGGGGCACTCAGCAGAAGAGTTTCAAGAGTTAACCAAGATCAATAAAGTCACTCCAAAGTCTTTTGGGTTCTGCCAGACCACAGCCCTTATGATATCATTTGGCAAAACTTCTGAAACTTGATATATTTGTTTCAGGTTTAAAACAAGACACATTTTCCATTTCACAAATGCCATGCATGTATAGTTTGCAATCGTGCCCTAATACACACTTACAAGAATTCTCAAAAAGTTACAAACTGGGCCAGTGTGGAAAACAAGTCATTCTTCCTTCTCAGCATCTGGCAAGCTGAATTTTGTCCAAACATACAACTTATATTTCAATCTCAAAAGGAAAGTTAGACATAATATTTATCATTTAAAATCAGACCATTTTTTTCTGTAATAAAAGTAGGGCATGTCTAATAACGATTAAATTTGAAGAGTCTGACCTTCTTCCTAATAGAAGTGAATAGGAGTAAAAGGTATAAAAGATAATAGCAATAAAATGAGAGCTGAGCAAACCACAAACCAAAGACATGATCTTTGGTAAACTTCTACCTATCAAATTGTAACAAAAAACTCTAGCATCTTTTTACCTTCATCCTGCGTGATTATAGTATCTGGTGTTTTTTTTTTGTTTTTTTGTTTTTTGCATTGCTCTTATCTAATTATTGTAGCAAAACTAGGTATGAAGCAACAAGGAAGCTTTGTTTATCAGCTGGGCTGTTACATTGTCTAGCTCTGATTATGCTGAAAGAAGTGATTGGCCCAGAACCTCCATCTGACTTCCATTCCCCGCCCCCACTCCACCCTCCAGTTCTGCACATCAGCCTCTATACCATGGCTGATTCCTTCTATACTACCATAGGTATAGTAAATTTATTCTACAGCCTGGAGAACATGAATCAATTACATTGCTCTTGAATTTTGTTAGGTTAGGCTAGCCTTTACTGAGTTTTTAAACCTTAACAGCAAATATTTAATCAAGGGCCAACTAATTCTTAGGTTCAGGGCACTAATCTTTAAAAAATAAAATGTTAAAAAAAATCACAATATTTTTATTCAAAGTATTTTGTGTGATCTATCATAGCACTAAAATTTTACATCATCTAAAGTTAAGAATATCAACATCTTATTGCCTGGTATTATTTCTGCTTTAAAAATTGTTTTATTATTTTCATATTTTATAAAATTAAAGATGGTATGTAGGCAGTGATGCTTTGATGTCTACAGTGCCAGATGTAATTTACGGTAATAATATGTACCTCAGGCTAGTGCAATGAATAGTCAGGAGTACTGCACATATCCAATTCATAGTAAATTGCATAGCTAAAATTACCTTTTGAAATACAAACTCAGCATATTTTTAAAAATATTCTTGCATTCATTGTTTTACTATATCTGATATTCCACCTTTTTCATTTTGGAGTTAAAGCATTCTTCCTACTTATATCTGTGCAATCAACACAAATGTAGCTGTTCTATTCATATTTAAATCTTAGAGCGCTTCTGTTCATTTCTATATTATTTGCTGAAATATTTCTGTCATCCTAGCATTCCTTCCTCTGATCTTATTTATGGTTCCTTCTTTTTCTCTCTACACTGTCCCAGTTTTCACTGAAATAGCAGCTGTACTGCCCCTGCAAATCAAAATGTGCATTTTCTGAGTAGCCTTGATGTAATCTATATTAACCTTTAAATGCTCTAAGTTCTTCCTTCCCATCAAGGAACCAAGAGTTCCTGGCCTCTAACAACTGATATGCAGCCAGGGTTCTTATAGCACAGGTGAACTTCTCCCAGCATAGAGTAGCAATGAAAATAAACATCACTAGAAAAGCATGTCTCTTATGAAAATAATGTATACACTAGTACTGCTCCGCCAATAAAAAATAATAAATTCAAGGACCATGAGAAACATCTGAATAACTACGGTAGATGGCAGAAGAAATATGAGTTAGTTGGTAATTGTATGCAGTAAAAAATAACCATAATACTGGTATTTTTATGAATGAAAAATTAGGAAAAAATGTTCCTTTATATTGTATTAAGAGTAGCAGGGCAGCAAAACAACTCAATAGACAGAAAAAGTATATTTGCAAACATTTTTAAAGTGATCCATGTAATATCCAAATATAACTTTGCATCTGGCTGCCCTATTTTTGTTTCTCTAAGATAAGTAGCATTCATAAAAACTACCACATTTTCAGGTCTCTGTTTCATGAAGTTATTAATGGTGCTTAAAGACCAAGGCTTTCTCTCATATTCCCATGTTCATCAAACTGTAACACAGATCAAACCCACTAAAAATGTTAGTGTAGTGTAATAGAGTGCAGGGGTTCCCAACCTGTGGGCCACAGCCCACTACCGGGCCATGGCTTATTCACAACCGGGCCGTGTGAGCCTGCCACTCACAGAAATGAATCTGTGCATGCCCCTCACACAAAATCATCCCCCTTTCCCCCACCCCATCCTGTGCCAGGCCACCAATTCAGAAAGATTGGGGAATGTTGGTGTAATGTGTGTGTGTGTGTGTGTGTGTGTGCAGGATCCTGTGTTTACAAATAAGGCAATCATCAAATGAAGCTATATATTTTTATATTTAAATTCTTTTTTTCTCATGTTCTGCACCTTTTATTTTTTCTATTTTTTAGTTTGTATTAATTATTTTTTTAACTGTTAACGTTTAATAAAATTGTTATAATAAAGTATGGAAGATACCTGCCTGCCAGTAAGAAGATACTAGAGCCAAATCACTTTCAGCCTGGAAAAGACTAACACATTTTGGAATATGGTAAGAGAAACAAAATAAAGCTACTAAAACCTGCTCGGTACAAATACCTTATTAGAGTATTTGATAAGGTGAATGGTCACACATTACTAAACTTTTGCAATCATTCTTCCATAAGAATTATCCTTATGGTCAATACAATCATCAAATGATCATGTATCTCCAAGAGCACAGTCCACTACACAGTTAGCATGCAAACTTTACTCAAAATAAGTTAAATTACACAAGCCCAAAAAGACTTGTTTTCTTCACAGATGCTGCTGCTAGTCCAAACTATTATGGGTGTGGCCCAGCATATTCTGACAGACCAACGGAAATATAATGAATTTCACAGTAAAACCAAGCCAAATTGTTTTGCTTGAATTATAATATTATTTGGTGAAAGAGGCGTGCAATTTCCATTTTCTGTGTATTAAAAAGATAGTACAGTTAAAAATTTTGTATCCTTTAGCTCAGAGTTCCCCAACCTTTCTGGCTTTGCAGCCCAGTTGCAGACAGCTCACAGCTCACTAGTGGGCCCAGCCCAGAGGTTGGGGACTCCTGCTCTAACAGTGATTATATTGGAGCTTGTCAAAAGTTTTTTTTATACATACTTTGTTTGCTGACCGAAGGAGACACACACTCACATATACACCTTAAATCTGCAACAGGTAGTTCTCGACTTAGGACCATTTGTTCAATTATTACAGCAGCGGTGAATGCACTTATGACCTAAAATTATGGCCTCTGCAATCCCTCTACAGTCAATTGGTCAAAATTTAAGAGCTTGGCAGCCCCCTTGTACTTATGACTGCAAGGGAGATTCAACTACCCCCACTTCCCTATCTCCCCTCCCATTTTGATCTTTGAGCCCCTACACTTTACAATGTCTACTGCCATAGCTCACTCACCCACTCCCCACTCGAGAGGTCTAGGCCTTCTACCTGCCCTATCATGCCTAGAGGTTCTTGGCTGTGTATTAAAAACTGATGCATTAAAAATACCATCCTCCCACAGTAGCAGAATTTGTCATGAAGCTACCTGTGTAAGAAAGCTGATCCTATATTGGGCCTGGCACCTTTCAGAAGCTGCAAAAACCAGGCACATTGTGTGCTGCTGGGCCCTTGGGTGGATGAATGGCAACTGGGATGATAACGGGGGAGGGGAGGTGTTGGGTACTGCACAGTGGTGGAATTCAAATTCTTTTACTACCGGTTCTGTGGGTGTGGCTTGATGGCCGTGGCTGGGGTGTGTGTCATGTGACTGGGTGGGCAGTTGCTGTAAACAGGGCAATAAAGATTAGACTAGAAATAATACCAGAATGTTTTTTTCCTGCCTTCCTTACAGGATTAACTCTGTAAAATGGAAAAAAACAAAAGGAAATTTCTTCTAACAACCAGTTCTCTGAACTGTTACTAAAAATGTACTACTGGTTCTAGCGCACGTGCTGCAGCATCCCTGCAGTCAGTCGTTACGGGCAAATGATGCAGGAGTGCTGCAGTAGCCATAATTTTTAAACCAGGTTATCAGTAGCTTTTGGGGAAGGTGTCTGTCATAACTTTGAAAGTTTCAAAGTTGAAGACTACCTGCATTTGTGTTTCTACAGTATTACAAATATAAAAAAGTAGTAAAAAATGTGCCTCATTAATGGCCCTCTAGCAAGCTTGGGAAAAATGTGTGAGATAATATGTGTGAGATAATCCTGACATCTTGATATCTGGAGCTCTTTGAAAGGTAAGTGATTGGTGATGGGGGGGGATGGGTGTAGGGTGTGGAGGAGTTCTAACTGGCTGTGGGTTCCCAAGAGGCAGGATGCGGAGCATGGGGTATCTCAGTGGGTGGGTGGGGTTGGGGGAGGCCTTGGGAGACTGGAGGCAGGTGGCTTGTGCTTGTCCTAGGGCAGTGGTGGCGAACCTTTTACTTACCAAGTGGCAAAAAGTACCCGCTTTGCACGTGCCATCTGCACTTGTGTGCAGCTCTTCCACATGCCTTGCATGTGCAACTGTACCATCTGCGCATGCATGCAGTTTTTGCACATGCAATGCACACGTGCTGCTCACACACACTCAAGCATGCATGAGCAATTGTGTGTCCATGCGCAGGAGAGCTCCAAAGACCAGTTGGATTTCCTGCTGCGATTGTCGCACATGCACAGCGGAGGCCCGAAGACCAGCTGGGTCTCTGCAATCGTGCATGTGTGCATGTGCAATCGCATGTGCATGCTCAGCTGGAGGTACAGTAAGTTGGCCAACAGCTTGTGTGCCCAGCAAGATGACACTGCGTGTCACCTGTGGCACCTATGCCATAGGTTCGCCATCACGGTCCTAGGGTGTCTCCCACCCGAGGCACCCAATATTCCACTTAAACACCTGCGCATTCATTTAACAAATGCACTGGAGAGAGCAGGGAAAAGGACTCCTTAAATGAGGTGGTTCATTTAGCACCATCCCAATTTTCAAATGCAATGGGCAGGATCTATGGTTGTAACTCAAGGATTACCTGTATGCTTCTTTAAAAATCCTCTCAGTGAAGATGACCAATTTAAATATAAGCATTCTCATCCTCTAAACTTTTGAAAGAGAACCATTCCTTTACTGCTTCTCTACAGTTAACTCCAATATATGTATTGAGGCTAACTGTTGCAATGGATATATAAAGATCCAAAAAGTACACGATAGTGAAGTGAAAGCTATTGGAATTAAGTGATAGACAACGAAATGGGCAGTTTATAAATAAATAAATTTAAAAATAAAATAATTTAGTAAATGAAATATGTAGAATGTGTAAACCAAATTTAAACCCTTCCAAACATTACAGTTACAAAGTAATTGTGTCTTTTGCCTATTAAATGAAGTTTTTAAAAATATCTAAAATCTAATCACTAGCTTATATATATATATATGACTCAAAACCAATAAAAAAACTCAGCACTAATAACTGTAAATATTTGAGACAAAACACTAGTAAGTTCAAACAACACAAATGGTAAAATACTTAAAATAATAAAAAGAAATAATGAAGATACAGCACAATTAAATGAGAAATACTTATTTGGAAATATATTGTTTTTTAGTGATCACTGCATTTGCATAATAGGAGGCATGTAGAATTACCTGATTCTGCAGTTCTCCCAGTTTACATTTTCTTGCGTGCAATGCTTTACTTGGGAAAGCCCAAAAATAATTTGATGTTCCAATCCTATCAGTGTCTACCATAGCATCATCAACTAAGCTCTGTAAGACATCCTTCACTGACATGGACGCTGTGAAAGAAATAATCATAATTATTATTTTGAAAACTTATATAGATTAGGGAAAACTATTATTCATTAAAACATCAGAGAGAATAATAAAGATTCAGAATGTCCTTTGAGAAATTATCAACAATTCCTAAAAAATGTTACAAATTACCACAAAATAGCAGAGGGCAAATTAGCTTACTTATGCATACAGCAACGCAACACAGAGTTCCTTTAAAATCACTGCCACGAAAAATAGCAAAAAAGTTTAATTTACATACTGTAACTTTTTCTTACAAGAAACTAGATTTGTAACAGAGCAACAGAATACCAGTGGGGCAATTCCAATTCTGTTAGCACATAGAATAAATATCAAAAGGATCTTCAGCACAGATCCACAGGCATTTCAAATTCTTCCCAGTCCATTATTATTTCTCTAAAGGAACTCTGAAAAAACATCAGTTTTAAATCACTTTTCCCTTTAATGTATCTAACAAGATATATTCCTCTGAACTAGTTGATTTTCCCCGGGATTTATCCTTCCAATCTCTTGAGATCAGAACACTTTTTAATATATGCAGTCAAATCAAGAAGAAATGAATGTGCACACTAAAAATTTAGGTCAGGTTTATGAAATCAGTCCAAAGAATATACATATTAGGTAATTTAGTTCAAATATTATACACAATCTGCAGAATAAGTAAATGGCAACGCTGTTGAGAATACCTTTATCTGCATCTCTGTTATCTATACTGAACACAGAGATTACATAACTGAATTGACTTCTCAAACTAGCAAGGAAACAGGGTTAGGGATTATGTTTTGTAGTTACACCCTAAACATTTACATACATACATACAAACAAACAAACAAACAATATAGTTTGCATTCTACAAACAATAGTGATTTTGTAAGCTATTATGTCTCATAGAAGAATCAATTTTACCCTAAATCTATTTATCTGAATTAAGGTAAAGTCAAATCTATTAAAAATGTACGGAATCAAAAAGGAGTTCCACTTTCCTCTAGAAATTCCCAATTAGAAGCACAGTGAATAAATTTTGCTTCTCTATTATCCACTTGATCTTTATATGAATTATACATGCACACACATACAAAATAGTACATATAGAATTTATACAATTAGTAGAAGTAGTTAATACCATCTAATTTATTATCTGTTCCTATGTTACAATTATGTATGATTTTTGAAAGCATTTTAGGTCTTCGTAATCTTATAAGTGTGTCCTGCTGTCAAACATTATGTAAAATATGCAGCAAACGGAAAGTATCATGAATTCATAGTGCCGTGATGGCGAATCTATGGCACGGGTGCCCCAGGTGGCACACAGAGCCATCTTGCTGGGCACACAAGCTGTCGGCCAACTTACCTCCAGCTGAGCATGCACATTGAATTGCGCATGCGCGATTGCAGACACCTAGCTGGTCTTTGGGCCTTTGCTGTGCATGTGCACGATTGCAGCAGGAAATCCAGCTGGTGTTCGGAGCTCTCCTGCGCATGCGCGATTGCAGACACCTAGCTGGTCTTTGGGCCTTTGCTGTGCATGTGCACGATTGCAGCAGGAAATCC
>JAEANM010004503.1:8633-20722 GCA_017656035.1 Myanophis thanlyinensis
ACACACACACACACACACACACACACACACAGAAACACACACACTCTTGGGTGAAATTAGAGACAAAGTTACACTGCTGTCCAATAGCACAGGAACTATGAAACAAATCCTGAACAAGCCACAGGTGGATCAAGCTCTTTGGCAGCTGTCTAAAAACAGGAAGTGATTCTTTCCAAGCATGATTATCACAGAATTATCCTTAGCAAGGTTTATTGAGATGGAAGGGTTGAGGTTACACTATTTTCCAGTTAGAATCAATATACTAGCACTGTGATGGCGAACCTATGGCATGGGTGCCAGAGGTGGCATTCAGAGCCATCTTGCTGGGCACACAAGCTGTCGGCCAACTTACCTCCAACTGAGCATGCGCTTGCGATCGTGCATGCATGCATGCATGATTGCAGAGACCCAGCTGGTCTTCGGAGCTCTCCTGCGCATGCACATGTGATTGCTTGTGTGCGTTGAGTGCCTGCACATAGCGCACGCACATTGCACATGCAAAAGCTGCATGCATGTGCAGATGGTGCAGTTGCACATGCAGCGCATGTGAAGGAGCCGCACACAAGTGCGGATGGCACACGCAAAGCATGTACCTTTCAGCACTCAGTAAGTAAAAGGTTTGCCACCACTGTAATAGCATGTACTTGAGGGTGGGGATTCTTCTTTTTCTTTCTAGCAACCTTCCTGAGATCATCATTAGGTAGGAAGAAGCTTGCAGTTAACCTAAGGGAGTCCTGAATCTTTATCACTCAGCAAATCAACCCATAAGGCAATCAGATATGACAATCATGACAAACAAAAACTGTTTCATGTTTAATAGCTGCCTATGGCAAATCATAATCTTTCTACAATGGGATACTGTTTTGATGCCATTCACCTTGCCTCCTTGGTGAACTAACCCAAATCAAATACAATTGGTAAATCAGGACTAACATGTCCCGAGGTTCCTATTTATCCATGTGTTTTTTTTACATTGTGATATTTTAATGCTGTAAGCTGCCTGGAATGAACATACATGAGTTGGGCAGCCTTATAAATATGTTACACAGATACATGCATGCCTACATACATAAGCAAGCCTGAAGAAGTATTCTCAGGATCCATGAACTACAAACCCAGCTGTACAAATGGCATGGAGGAGGCTTAGTTATGGTATGTTGGATTCCACTTTAAACCTGCTCAGCACAATGATTGGAGCTTTACGTTATTCCACAACAGTGTTTGAAATAAAGGGGATAAAAGAACAAAAGAAAAGAGCTGTGAGGAAAAGTTAGTTCTGATTTGCAAATCAGCAGAACACTCTGGTTATGATCTGCTAGCACTGGGTGGGTTTGAATGTTATTATTATTATTATTATTTAGAGCCCAAAGGCCCAAGATAAGAATTTTTGCCCATGATTCATATGAAGCAGTTAAGCATCTAGCAGATTTTGGAGCACCTAGCAATATTGGAGCTAGTGGGAGACTTCTAAGAATAAACCACAAAACCACAACTATAGGCTTGTCTAGAAACAGAGAAAACACTTTGGGCTGGAAAAGGCTACACATCACAAACCACTGACATACAGCTTTCAAGAAAAGTACATGAACTCAAAGGAAATTAACTCAATAAGCTTTTTTTTTAATGCAAATATAGTTTCTTACTTCAATGGGATGAAAATATCACCATAAACTTCTGTATTAAATGGCGAATACATTTAGAGTACTGCTGTAAAAGGTTAGAGTGGGTAAAGTTATTTCAGTTAATGTGATGCTCACTTCTTTGATAAGTTACTGAAGTGATTTAAAAAAACTGGATATTTCAGTACAGAAAATATCACAAAAAATATCTCAAAATTATCACAAAAACTTCCCCTTCTCTTTTGATTATTGTCCTGGGTGAATCTTAATAAGCTTTTAAAAATATAAACAACTACCTGAGAGATTCTTAATTCCTAAGAATGTCACAGAAAGAGAGCAATGAAAGAGGGCAGGCAAGATCAAAGTCTAATTCAAAATTCAGTTCCTTAATCTGTGAATAAAGAGATAAGGAATGTTTAGCCACTTATATTTGATAGCTAAAGCGAGTATTTATATTACATGCTCAGAATTCTCCTGGAGTACCTGTAAGGTGGGTTTGTATGAATAGACACGGAGGTGGAGAAGGAAAATGAATACCTGGGAGGAGTGGACAAGGGGAACCAAACGACAAGATGTGTCCTATGACATCATGGTGCCAAAAAAAAAAGCAACCTCCTCACTTGGGTCATACGTTAGAAAGCAAGCATAGTACGCAAAGGCTGGATATGCATCATGATGTTACCATGTGCATACAGCTATTCCTTCAGCCCCAAATTTCTGTTGCTGAGCAAGACAGTTAAGTGAGTTTTGCTCCACTTTATGCCAATTTATGTGGATTTTGATCATGTGACCATGGGGATACTATAATAGTCCCACAACAGTGTGGAAACCAGTCGTACGTAACTTTTTTTCAGTGCTATTGTAACTTTGGTCATTAAAAAAAATGGTTGTAAGTCAAAGACTAGTTGCATGGTCACTCTGACTTATTATTGGATTGCTGCAGACACTCAAGGGGAGTAAGAACACTTACCAGTCCTTTAATCCCCACCAAAGAAAGGAAGGGACCTCCTTGCTGCTACAGGCAAAGAGGGATTTTAGAGAGGTCAGCAGGGCATTTGAAGAGAGACTACAGGCAGAGTAGAATAGAAATCTTTATTGGCCAAGTGTGATTGGACACACATAGGCTCTCTGTGTACAAGAAAGGAAACTGTACATTCGTCAGGAATCACAAGGTACAAGAATCACAAGAATGAGAACAAAATGGGGGGAAAGTCTTATTTATGAGAATGGTAGATATTAATTCTTACTATGGGAGAAACATATTTGTTTTTATGAGCTGCTCTGTGTTTTGAAGTTCCTGACCTACTCCTATAGGGTAGCCAAATTTGTGTAGTACCCCACTGGATCAGAAGGTTAAAAAAAACAGTTTGCTTAACTATTTTTAACTTGATAAATTTAACATTTGTTCTTGTGATCTTAGATTTGGTGAGGATTTTATGTTCATTTATAGCCTCCTATATGGTTGTGTACGTGTGTGATGTAGTTGTTGACCATAATAAAATGACTACCAACTGAGTTACTTATTAGTTTGTCCTTTTACTGCATGATGAACTGATGTTTTTGATAGTATAGTTCCTTAAAATTCATCACTGCTCATAATTTCATAGAGATTACAAGCAATCCCTGTACTCAGTGAAGCAATGGGCACTATGAACTAAAAAAGAGCTATCAAAAGGAACTTATGAACCAAAGACAAATTCCTTGTGTGTCCAATCACACTTGGCCAATAAAGAATTCTATTCTATTCTATTCTATTCTAACCTTCAATGACTTCTTCCCGATAAAAAATACATTAACAGCCCTCCATTCAGTAACTGTTTGAAGTTATGATGGGACTGAATAAAGGGTAGTTATGCCCGTCCCCAAAGTTTCAGCCAATGCTGTACCCCTTCAGTCACTTGATCAAAATCCTGGCACCTAGCAGCCCACCTGCACTAATGACTAAGGGAGGTTTCAACTCCCTCACCTGCCCATCTCCCACTTCTGCCCTTTTGGCTGCCCTGTATGCCACCTTCCAAAGACTTGGGAAAAGGCTACATGGGATTTGAAGAAGTAAATGCACTTGTCCATGGAATTAAGGCCTAGTGCAGCCAGCAGCCACATTGCAAAAGGCCAGGCCAGGCATACCTCATCAGCAATGCGACGAGAAAGAGGGTGAAGGTTATCTGGAAATGGCAGGACTAGCAGAGTGCAGGATGGTTAAAAGGGCACAGGTGGGAGGGGGAGACAGGTGAGCAGAGGGAGTTGAAAAGGAGGCAGTCCCTTACCTAACTAAGATTTGGGAGAGAACAAGTTAGGAGTGGGGTAGATCAAGGTAGATCCTCAGATAATGACTGGGTGGGATTTGGTTAATAGCAGCAACCAAGACTGCCAGGATTGTCATTCTTAAGTGATGTGGTGTTTGCATTGTTTAGCAACAGAAATTCTGATCCCAATTACCATCATTAATGGAGGACAACCTCTATTTTACAGACTACTCATTTAAGAATTGCTGAAAATTACAATGAACTTAAAAAAAAGTTTTGCAACTGTTCCTCATATTTACATCTGTTACACTGTCTCTTAGTCACCCTTTGCCCATAACTGGCACCCTTTTATTATTATTATGGCACAGTGGTTAGAATGCAGTACTTCAGACTACTTCTACTGACTGCCGATTGCCAGCAGTTCGGCAGTTTGAATCTCACCAGGCTCAAGGTTGACTCAGCCTTCCGTCCTTCCAACATTGATAAAATGAGGACCCAGATTGTTGGGGGCAATATGCTGACTCTATAAACCACTTAGAGCTGTAAAGCACTGTGAAGCAGTATATAAATCTAAGTGCTATTGCAACTCCTCATGGTCATGCGATCACCATTTGCATGCTTCCCAATCAGCTTCCAACAAGCAGAGTTAATGGAGAATGCGGAAATAAAATCAAAAGTCATGATCATGTGATGTCATGCATATCCAATTCATTATGCAGGGTGCAAAAGAATTCTGAGGTCTTTCATTCTTCAGAAATAGTTGACATATAGATGGAAAGCTATTGTCTGACTCATTAGTGGCAGGAGTATTAAAAAAAAGGCAGCCATTTTGAAATACTGTTTAATAAAATCAAGCTCTATTTCAAAGACAGTGTTTCCCAGTACATCTATTGCTCAATTGCTGTCAAAATATAATAATTGGATTCTGTTCATTTTAACTCATTTGGCACAGTATTTTATCTATTCCTTGCAAGTTAATTGATTAAAAGATTGCCACATTTGCCATTATCTATATAGTGCCTTGTGGAAGCAAAGATCTTACCGTTTTGAACCTGTTCAGCATAGACAATACAATGTAGCCTCGGTTATTGTATTTTAGATAAAGGAGGTAAAATGGCAAGATGCACCCAAGATAGAAGCATGGGATCCAAACCAAGACAGTGTTCTGGAAACACAATGTTAAGTCTGGATATTCAGTGTACAGTGTAAGATTCGAATCCTGTGGGGGGAAAAACACAAGTAGAAAAATATTAATAAATAACTTGACTGCTCCAAAATTTTCACACAAATCATCAAAGACTTGGATGTGCTGTAATATATTGTAAAAGGACACGAAACCCATCAATTTCTGTTTGCTACTCCTTTGATCCCTATGGAAGAACTCAGTATATTTATTGGAATCTCCTTGTGGACTTTTTGAGTAAAAACAAAAACAATGAATTTGTGATTTTTTGTTCTGATGATTAGACAAGAGACATTACAGATTATAGAAGAGAGTCATGATGTAACATTAGAGAGATTAATATATAATTTTACTTATAAGTGTAGTGAAGAATATTAGAAGCTACTTTTTATGTCTTTATTTCTTGCTATAACTCTTTTCTATTATTTCTGTTTCTTATTCCATTCTTAGCCTTTTATGTTATTTCTATCTCTTCCACTTTTTCTGATTTTAGTTTGTTGTATTTTTTTATTGTTCTTCAAACTTTTAATAAAAAGTATACATAATGCAAGAACTCATCAGAGAAAGCACATTTGTCCAATAGAGTACAATACAGGTAGTTCTCGACTTAGGACATTATTGATTAAGTGAGTCACCGTAGGACAATGCCTGATTTTAAGACCTTTTTTATGGCAGTTGTTAAGCGAAAGTGGCAGCCACTAACAAACATGACGGTTGTTAAGCAAATCTGTTTTATCCAATGAGTGTCTTTTGCCAGAAACCAGAAGTAAATGCTGGAAACTGGCAAAAGACATTGAAAATTGTTGTCACATGACTGCAGAACACTACAGACTTCAGTAAAGGTGAGCCAGTTGCCAAACTCCCACAATGGGGTCACTTAACCACAGATATGTGTGATTGTGCAACCATCAGAATGGGGTATAAATATATTGGAGGGGGAGGTCTGTTGTAACTTTGAATGGTTGCTAAGCAACATCACAAATCAAGGACTACCTTGTAATCTAATCTACTTTCTACCTTTCCATATCTTCAGAATACACTATTGTAAATACCAAAATTCAAATAAACGCACTGACATACAGTTGATAAGGCTCTGCAACTTGAGTAGATCTGTCAGTTTTGCTCATGGTCTCTTTCTACTGCCTGCAAGTTCTATGTAAGAGATATTCTGACGGCAAAATAAAGCTCACAAAAAAGTCAGCTATCTCAAACCCATTTCCATTGCCTTCATTTGCACAGAATACCTCACGGTATTTTGGATGGGCTGGCAAAAAGTATTCACTTTTTTTTTTTAGCAGATACAGGAAATTCATTCCAACTGGGTCTAATATTACAGTTTTTATTCTTTCCTTTTCCTGTTTGGAATACCTCACTTTCCAGTTTCTGCAGCAGAAAGAAACCACAGCAGCTGTAGTAAGCCATTATTGGCTCTGTCCATAAAAGTCATTGCGAGATAAAATAAAGCTAGGAAAACGAACAAGAATGAGAAGGAAATGTAATGGCTATAAATCTGCCATAGGACCAGCTGCGAATGCTGGCCCAATGGTAGCTAAAATAAGGAACTTAAAAATATTTGTCAGTGCTTAACTTTAAAAAAAAAATAAGTGTCCTCAATATGGTCTGTAACTGTTTGGTATATAGCAACAGGCTCAAATATTTCAAAGTACTTCCATCTAGAAACGTCAGTGTTAAGTAATAACATCAAATATCCTATTTATTGTGCAAAGTGCCCATATTTGTGAAAGGAAATGTATCTTCTCCAGAGGCCCAGGTGAAGGTTTCTGTTCCCAACAGCCTTGGAAAAACATTTTGTCTCAATCATAAAAAGATAAAAGAAAAACACCTCTCTTTATACAGCGGAGCTATTTATTTCACAAAGACTGCTCCGTTTTGTTAAGGTGGCAGTCTCAAAAACCAATGAACACGAATCACACAGAGCAATTTCCTCTCAAAGTTCACATATATTGCAATTTAGTCTTGACTAAGAGAGCTTTATTATAATTTAAAATTATTTTTAAAATGATAGAGAGGAAAAGGTGTCCCAGGAAACCCAGCTGGCTCCAGATATACCCTGGAAATTGGCACAGAAGAGGAATAACGTATTAAGTTTACAGGCTGTCCGAAGCTAAAAGTTCCCAATTTTAACTTCTCATACAGTATTATTAATTACTGAAAATACATTCCACTATGAGTAGCTATGCCAATGACAGAAATGGATACAACTAACAATTTAAACTGAACAAAGGATTCTAAGACTGTCGCTGGATATCTAAGTCCCTTTCCTCAATATTACCAAACCTGGGTTTTTAAGAAGAGTTCTATCACATCTAAACAGCTTGGTTTCTATGCTGTCAAATGAGCAATTCTTCTCACCAAAATTGATTTTATGTTATTTTTAGGTCAATATGATACTGTGAATTTGAGCAAGAATGGAATATGAGAATGTATAATGAATGAGAACTCCAGAGGCAGTGCACATCTCCATTAAAATAAAAAGAGATTTCAAAGCAATTCATTAGATTTTGGATGAGTAGTGTGTATAGAAATATTTTCAGAATTCATTTCTAGTTGTGTTGATGACAAATATGAAAGGCTGCTGTTGTTTACAGAGCTGTATTGTTTTAAAAAAATTATAGGTGTATTTAAAAAAAAAGAAAGAATTGGCCCTTTAATAAAGATAACAGAATCACAGATGGCAACGCTCACTTCACTCTCTCCAGTGATCCAGAAATTCCTAATGTTCCTAAAATTGTCCCACCAGGATAATTTGCCAGCAATCCAAACACAACTGTGATCTTCAATCCATCTGGCAGATAATTGAACAAACAGATGAACCGCTTTTGTCATGCCAACAGTTCAACCACTAGATATTGAATATTTGTCAACATAGTATCCAAAAAATGCACAGAATTGTTAGTGGATCAAGTGGCCATTTTGGCTTTTTAAATTTAGCGCCAAATGTGTACTAAATCTCAAAAAGATATTTGGAAGGGAACAAAATCAGCTCCAATATTAGTATCTTGAAAGAGCAGTTTAATTTGTTAGCAAATTGCTACCAGGGTGTTGCAAAACAGAAAACCAACATCAATATAACCCCGATTACATTTCATGAAAACCTGAGTATTGCATTTTTTATAAATTTTGCAGTTCAGGTTATTTTTCATTGATTCCATTTCTTTATTTCATAGATTTTATTTCTCACAGGCATGAAAATAATAAGCTTTTCAGCTTTATGTTTCTCGCCAATTTCTTTTTTAAAACAAACAAATGGGGGTAAAAAAGATAAAAGTTCCTCAGCATATTGAATGTCAGCAAATAAAAATAAATTATGTGATATTCTGTGTAGAACCACAATTCATAGTGACATTCTGTAGTAAAAAGCACAACTGACTTCGATCACTGGCCTAGGCTTTCTTACTAAAAGATCCTAGTAAATTTACAGCACACTCTGCGCATGACATCAAAATTTGTTTCAACATTTCCAGTGCCAAGAGTTGCTTCTTTAAAGTTCCATAAAAATTAGGGGAAAAAAATAGTTGCAGAATAAATATCTAATGATAGCTTTACGATTTAGTAGACAAACTGTGACCTGATCCCTCAATACCTACAACAAAATGAAAGAGTTTCTAACATACTGCCTTCACTGGAAAAGCTGGAGTACAGTCAGAAATGTTTTGCCTTGAAAGTAACTCATGCTGAACTATATGGTACAGCCAGGCATCACCACAGCAAATATTTTGTGATGTTTTGCATTATGTCGTAAATTATTTTATGATCATTTTAATGTCATTAATGTTTCAATTATACAGGAGTTCTGAATCTCAGATTTTGGACACATTCTATAAGTTAGTTCATATTGAGATACCTTAATTCAAAAGTTTTTGCCTTATGATGCATCTTTTCATCCAGTTAAAAGGTTATGGCAATGATAGTTTTAGCAGTATAGAGATAAATGGTAATATAGGATGCTGTATGTATTCCATACTCAGTATTAATACATCTTACACATTATTCCTCTTTTGTTTTATAACTCACACTGTCAATGTTCTTATCACACAAGTTGGTTTATTGGGATTTATTGCTTTCAACAAAAACTCTTTTTGTCCAAAAGAATGTTTTGAATGTTTTGTCCTTATTCACTGGACAGTGTGCATCAGTGGTGAAATTCAGCCTGGACGCACCGGTTCTACCAAACTTGGTAGCGGCGTTCAAGTTTGGCCTTGCCCATCTGCCCTGCCCTTTCCTTGGTATTTTTCTGTTTTACTTACCTAAATCGCTTGGAACAGCTGTTTTTTGGGTTTCCACAGCCTTCCCAATCACCTGGGCTGCCTCCAGAATGGAAAATCTGAGGTTTAGAAGCTGCGCGGTAGTGCAGTTGGTGCATGCGCAACGAATCGGTAGTAAAACCGGTTGAATTCCACCACTGGTATGCATGTAATTCAGTTTTCCTTAAGCTAGTAGTTCTCCAGACATGCCACAATTTGGAGGGTACAATGGAGGGAAAGCTGAACTAATTTGTGTAGAATTGAAAGTAGCCTGGGACCAGGTGGTTCAGATAGGTTGATTTTTGACTTAAGCATGCTGTGTAAATATATCCATGATGGATTCATAGTATATGTGTTTTCTGAGCCTGATTGTTTGCTTGTAGACATTTTCATTACCAGACTAGGTAACACCTTCAGCCTAGAAAGGAGTAGGGTATGCTCTCTCTTTATATGCAGTAGCTTAAATGGTATTAGATAATTAAGCAGTAGACAATACTCTAATCACAGAATCACCAGCTCAGATAACAATCAAGCAGTAAACAGCCTAATCAAAGAACTATCAAGGAGAAAACAATACCTCCATCAACGCCAAGCTAATGCATATAAATAGAGTGGCAAACCCCATACCCTTCTCGCACTGAAGATATAACATAGCCAAGTAATGAAAATGCCTGCAAGCCAACAACCAAGTTCAGCTCTAGCTCACAGGGAAAATCTGGGCTGCAAAATTCTAGATATTTGTTAAATGCCAATGAAAGCTTAGAATTTTCTGACATATGATTTTGCTGACATATGATTTTTAGTCCGGATATGGTAGTTCCTCATACAGCCATAAACTTTTTAAATAAATACAATGTTTTGTTTTGTTGTATGTGTGTTGCTTTTAGACTGCTTTAGTGGGGGTTGTCTATTTATCTATTTTAGGAATTTTGGGAAGTGGGTAGTATACGGCCCAGAATCTATTGAAGTTGGGCTTAACAACAATAGGCTTCAGCATTCATTTCTCCTAGAAGGCTCTAAGTATCACTGAAATTATATGGCAGGCAACAATGCAAGGTCAAGGGATGGTGCAGAAACTCTTCTGATATTCTCTCCGTTGGTTTCTGAGAACTTTGGTAGAGACCAAAACAATCAGTTATTCTGCAGAGGATGGCTCGCAAAGGCCCTGTGGCCTCTGGATGTGTCTGATAGCACCAAAATTGCCTCAGGAGCTGAAAAAGATAGTGGAGATGGCTATTCAAGGACAGAAACAGCAACCCTGCCAATCTTGTATGCTTGTAGTGGGCGTGCCACCAATCAACTGATTGACATCTTGCTACAGAAGTAGCAGGGTTTGGGGGAGGGGGTTGTGTGTGTGTGTAAGTGGCAACAATCCCTTCTCCTGAGTGCTTAATGGTGGTGGTGACCTAGATGCTCTCTCGGTGCTGGTGGAAAGCAGGATCAGTTAGATGCTGGCTGAGTTAGATGCTAGTCAGAATCCTGTGGCTTCTATGGAGTGTATCACCCAGGGCAGTGGCCATTTTGTTTCCTTCACATTGTGCTGTAGGGAGGGTGGCGAAGTGAACTTTAAGTTGCCTGCTTTGACTGCTGGAAATGCTTTTACATTATTTATATCTCCAGTAAGAAGGAGGAAGTTGGGACTGCAAGGACTAAAAATTATGAGCCATGTTCTGAAGGACTAAAATGGATGTTTTTCTTGAAAGAGTTCATTCTGAATTCAACTTCATTTCTTTTCTCTCTGGATATAAGATGGGGTGTTGGATGGGGAGAACAATATCCCACTTAGGATCACTCTCGTTGGCAGCTGGGTTGCAGTGGTTTGTTTCTACATCTCTGAGGCTTAGTTGCACATTGTAGTCCCTAGTTAATCAAGTATATCATGCAGGTTCTGTCTCAGTGTCTGGAGGCTGAGGGAGGACTGGATGGGGAAGAAACAACTTAAAGTCAATCCTAGCAAGACTGACTTTGGATGTGGATTTTTGAGATTCCCCATCATTGGTTCTGAGTGGAGTTGCACTCCCTCTGGCAATCTTGGTATATAAGTAGTCCTCACTTAATGACAATAACTAGAATCAATAACTCCATTGCTAAAGAATATTGTAAAGTGCAATGTCACATGACGGTGGCAACATACAATGGCAGCTGACATAACCAGTTGCTGTCATTAAGCAAATTCCATGATTGTGTGATTGCCATTTGGGTCCCTCCTGCTAACTTTTCTATTATATTGTTTCTCTGAAGTTGGCAATGAAGGTTGCAAATGGCAAATAAATGACCACAGGATGTGGTGACCATTGTTACTGCAAACCCGTTGCCAAGCTCTAGAACCACAATCATGTGACTATGGGAATGCTACAACAGTCACAATTACAAGGGACATTTGGAAGTCCCCTCGCTCAGCAGCACTGTAACTTGAAATGGTTGCTGAACAAGGACCTCATGCGCATAAGTGATCTTCCTAGATTGACAACTGCTGCTTGAAGAGCCGGTAGGGCCTTCTCTGTGGCAGCACCCACCCTATGGAATGAACTTCCCCCAGAGATTCGTATTATTGCGGATCTCTGGAGTTTCCGACGCACCCTGAAAACCCATTTATTTCAACGAGCCAGCCTGGTCTGATACCGAAGGGTTAATTAATTTTTAAACTTGAATTTTAAATTTTATATATTTTTTTTAAAATTTTGGGGTTTGTTTTTAGTATTTAAACTGAATTTTAAAATGATTTAATCAGCCGTTTATTTAATTATTTTAATCGTTTTAATTGTATTTTTTGTAT
>JAEANM010004504.1:0-20722 GCA_017656035.1 Myanophis thanlyinensis
AAAAGCTTGAAATAGATCTATACCAGTCTCCCTGAATTTTTAAAATACCAGCAGCAAAAACTATTAACCAATATATAAAAATGTATCTACTTAGCAAAACAAGGATACTGAAAAACTATGTTTAAAGGAGCAGGGACAGGCAGGCAGGGAAAGCCAAAAAGTAAAAAATTGACTTGCATAAATCAAAACGGAGCTTTTCACGCCCTTTGGGATAAGCGGAGAGAAAAAATGGTGCCCGTTCACGCTTCTTATGTGGAGAGCGGAGCGATGATGCAGTTCTAATGCAGTCCAAGGCACAAACAAGGCAAGGAATCAGAGAAGGAAAAACAAACGGTAGTGCTTCAAACTAAAGGCTTCGCCCGATTAAAGATGAAAACAACGAAGGGAAACGAGGCTCTGAGAATCAGCACTGGCTGCGATAAGGACCGCAGCCTCCAATAAGCCGGCAGCAGCTGCGGAAACGAAGAGGCGGAAAAAGAAGGAGAACAACAGCGTTTTGGATTGAAACAAAAAAGTAGCAAGGAAAAAAACGCTGTGCGCTAGCTGCCAATGAACTTTAAAAGTGGATAATGTTTTTGCCGTCACGTAAGTGAATAGGCAGGCCGGCTGGAAAAGGCTGCTCTGCTCTAGAACGAACTGAGAGGGAAAAAAGGGGAGGGCCAAAAGGCCACTCCCGCAGCCACAATGAACTCCGCCTTGGTGATATTTGATTCTTTTGTTGTACTAAATAAAATAAAATACCTTACAATTTGATAAATTCTAAATTGACTGGTGACTCTGGCAAAAAGCAGTGATCAGTGAGCTGAGTCGATGAAAACATTGGGGTAATCCAGGAAGGCGATAGCTTTTATATTTACATCGACTCATCACGTGATCGCTGCTGACGAATCCCAGTCAATTTGGAGTCTATGCTTCCTCCCACAATGCAGAACTCTGAGTGAGCATGGATTCAGCATCTCTTTCCCTGACTTTTCCATAATGATTCCTATAGGAGTTTGAAAAAGATTTATGTTCTATTTCTATAAGTTACTGCTATCATGCCTACTCAGTGTAAGGAAATCTTCCATTATTTATGTGTATGTCAAAAAAAAGTATAGCAAATCCTGTAAGATTTAACTTGTCTATGCAACCTGGAACTCGAATTTTAATGCTCAGACATATTCTGCCATTTCACTATTTTTATATTATAGTAAACTCAATTTAACAAATTAAGGAGTTATCCAATGCAACCTAATGTTCATTTTACAGCAAATAGGATTTTTAGCATCCCAAGATATATTTAAATATGAAAAAAATACTTTATCGATAACAGTGAATATTGATTATGAGGGGAAGCAATGAATGTTTTAAATCTATTATTTTGAGACATTTGGACAAACCTATTTTTGTCCAAAAACAAATTTGTCCATTAAATATGAAACTCACTAAACTCAAGGCTACTAAATTAAAAGTTTAGTGTAATAATTTCAGATTTTTAAAACCCTTGATGTAATTAAATCTAGTTTGTGAGTTATCTACTCAGAAAAATAGAGCTGTTCGTGCAAAGTGCAATTCGGTGCCTAAAAAGTACTGAGAATAAAGCAACAACTAAGGTAAAGTTAATTACACACGTCTTTCCTACTCAGTGATTCTGGAATGGAGGATGCCAATCAGGTGAAACAAGTCTGCAGACATAAACCTTTCCTTGTGGATCACCAGTGCAGGCACACTCTAGCAACAAAAATCTCACTTTGTTATTTTAAGTATAATGAATGTTAAGTGGAATTGACCACTGTAAAATACAATTTTAAGGATCTGGGTCAAATCCAGACATTAGTCCTATTAGACACTCAATCCTTATACACTGCCCTTTTCCCTCCATCATTTTGTACTAGTTATCATGCTAACAGAGACAGTCTAAAGCAAGGAACCTGCTTTTAGCCATATATAGTAGTTTTAAATACAGTAATAACCTCAATCCAGATTGACTCTTCCAAGAACTCAAGAGTTCTATTATTCCCCTCACGTAAGGCAAACTGAACACCAAACAAGGTGCAGTTTAGGCAACAGTAGTCAAACCTTAATCCTAATAGAACTATCCAACTAATTGCTGGATCATTTCAACAGCTTTAAGTACAATTACCAGCTGTTCTCCTTTAGCCTCATTTAGCAACTATTCACAGCTAGGATGGTGCCGAAGAAGTAAATGTATGATCAATCTTGCATTTACAACTTTATCTGTAAAGCAAAGGGAATCTGAACTGGATCATAAGCAAAAAGATGGTTTCACTTAGTGACTGCTTATCAATTAAGTTGCCAGTCCCAACTGGCTAAACAAGGACCACCCGTAATATATCCATGAATCAATCCATGATCAAAAACCATTTCACCACCTTAAAGAGCTGGTGAAATTCTGTTCATGGTTTTAGATCTTTTTCTTAAAAAAAAAAAAAACATAACCAACACTAAAGAGCAGATCATCCTTGATCTACAACAGTTCATTTAGTGACCCTTTGAAGTTATAACATCACTGAAAAAAATGATTTATGACCAATTTTCACACTTAGGTCTATTGCAGCATCCCCGTGGTCACACGATCAAAATTCAGACAGCTGGCAACTGACTCATATTTATGACAGTTGAAGTATCCCGGGATCATACGATCAGCTTTTGCTACCTTCTGACAAGCAAAGTCAGTGGATAAACCAGATTCACTTAACAACCGTGTTACTAACTTAACAACTGCAACGATTAACTTAACAACTGGGGCAAGAAAGGTCGTAAAATGAGGCAAGACTCCCTTAACAAAATGTCTCACCTAGCAACATAAATTTTGTACTCAATTGTGCTCATAAGGTGAGGACTACCTATATAAAGTTTTACAAGAAAGAAAACAGAACAATGACTTGTGGATTAAAATGCAGCTACCTACAGATACTTACATGGAGATGGCTCATGTATTCCTTCCTCAGAACTATCCTCAGGACCCTCTTCACCTATTCCAGAGGTGACTGAATCTTCTTGAGCAGAAGCAGAACTTGGTGTACTTGGTGCACTGACAGATCCAGAATCACCATCCTCACTATTGGAACCATATCTATCATGCTGAACTACAGATCCACCTTCACTGCAGCTTCGGCGCTCTTTCCTGTGGACTCGGGAATGAAGCACCATTTGGTGATATGTGCGGAAGATCTTGCCACACTCAAAGCACTCAGTGGACTTGTTCTGTGATGCCCTTCTGCTTTGACGTGAGGATGGTCTGTATTCTAGGTCATCTTGACCAAGGATGCAGTTGTCCCCTGCTTGTGCATTATTGCTTTTCTCCGAACGGCCACCTGTGCAGTTCTTCTTCTTTGGATTTCCGGAAGAGTTGGATGAATCTTGCTCTTGCTTGCGTTTCTCTTGACTAACAAGAATATATTCCCTTTTGTCTCTGTCATATGTGACATCAGCATCTGCCAGAACTTCATCCCATCCTAAATACTTAACATACTCAGAAGGCTCTGCAACTTTCCCTTTGGTAGTCAAGTGCCAAGCTTGGTAACTGTTGACTGGATCCAGTTCAGCTACTCTTTTACCTGACTGGCCCCTTGAAACACCTTCTATCCACACAGACGGCCTCAAGTTCAGATATTGGAAGAAAAACTGTTTTGCTATAGATGAATCCAAATCTCCATCTATTAGTCTCTCTCCTCTGGGATCACTGCAAATTCCTTGAGACTTACAATGTACAGAATTATGTGCTTTTAGGCTCTCCATATTTGTAAACAGGTTTCCACACTTGGTACAAACTTCATAGAGGGATAATCCAGTCACAATAGTCTCTTCTTGAATGACATCGTTGATAGTGGCAATGGGCTCTAAATCACTTTTTGGCTTATTTTTACTCCCAGTTTTTGGGCCATGAGATTTCATGTGGTTTTTAAGGAACCAGGGCTCTTTAAATTTCCGGCCACAAATGTGGCATCCATGGTCAAATGACCCTCGGTGCTTCTTCATATGAGCTTTGAGGAACCATGTTTGACTAAAGGCTTGTCCACAGACTTCACAAGGAAATTCTCCAGCATTGGACTCAGGCTTGCAGTTCTCGGGGTAGGCTTCCCCATTTGGAATTTGAGTTGTAATATGATCTCTCTCTATGTGGTTTAAAAGGGTCTCCTGTCTTAGGGTCATGTAATTACACAGCCTACATTTGAAAGGCTTGTGGACTTGATGTATGTGCTGCTCCAACTCTTTCTTCCCTTCAAATTTGCTTTTACAGAAGTTGCACTGAACAGTACATAATTTAACATCATCAGCCAATGCCTCTTTTCTGCTGCTTCTGAGCAAGATCTTGCTATCCTCTGTGGGAACTGTTCCATTCAATATTTTGTTGCAAGCAGAGGTGCTTTTGGTAGGACTGGTGCAACCGTCAAAGCCTTCGAAGACCCTCATCTCATTAAGCTGTGCTTCTCCTACCGTCTCCACCTCATTCCTCTGGCTTATGGTGCCTGTTCTGTGACCCCGAATATGGATCTTTAAATTGCCCTTTTGGGAAGCTCTGTGGTCACAATAAGGGCACTTATAGGGCTTCTCCCCTGTGTGCTTCCTCATGTGTTGTGACAGTGAGCTCTGGAAGGGAAAACTCTTGCCACATATGCAGCAGCTGTGCAACATGGATTTGTCCGCATCCACATCATTCTTATTCATCCTGTGAGGACTGGAGGCTCTTCGCAATTCCATGTTTGCACCTACACTACAATCCATCTGTATTCCAACAACATCAGTCAACAGGTAAAAGCCCTGCCCAGGAGTGGGAAATTATGTTGAAATTTCTATTGAGGATGCTTCTCGCCAAGCCTCTATCTCTTCATTCCTATATTCAAATTGCTTCTCAGCTTGAGAGCATTCCGGATATAAGCATTCATTGATGTTTCTGAGTCAAATGGCAAACAAAACCTGCAACCAAAACAAAAGCACAACACCTCATTACTAAATGCAAAAGCATTTCATTTGAAGCACATTCACAACATTCCTTCTTTGTTACTTCCTTTATGATAGGCCTCTGTTAAGATTTTCTTTTCATCTAAATCAAGCTCTTCGTACACACGGTGTATTAAATTTAACTTGGATGATATAATTCAGAAAACCCAGTAGGATATTTCATAAGCTCAGTAAGATAACATAAACAAATCTATGAAATAGTAGTTTCAGTTACTGGGATACAGAGTATGCATGTAATTGGTATATGCTAAAAATAAGAACATCAATCTCACAAACAGTTAAATTTGTCTTTCCAAACTAAAAAATAGTGTGCATGTAGCGTCAACTTAATAAGCCCTTTCTTGAAGTAACTGTAATATTTTAAGTCTGTGGTTTTATACACATGTATAATTTCATGAAAAACAGCCAAAATTGTGTTTGTCTAGAGATAAAGGATTTCTGTAGGACCCAGTAGACCATCCTTGTTAAAAATGTTTTCTTAAACATGCAGACATACAGAAAAGGATGCATCTTATTTTGAATAAGATTCCTATAAACAAGTCCATTAAATGAATTACTACTTTTTTCTCAGTTGATTGCTAATATCCTAATATACAAATAAAGCACAGGAATGTGTTCACAAACTTGCTACATTAAAAGCTATAGAAAACTTCATTTTTACATGTTAGAGGAGGAACATTGGTATTTTCTGTAGTACCTATTAAAAATTAGATGTTCTTTCTGCCCTGCAAATAAATGATTGATACATGCTTATGTAATCTCATTTATATACTTAGGAAATCTTTCTACTTGTTTATTACAAATGTTTCATGTTTAATGGAAAAATATCTTCTTTTTTTATCTACCCTGCTTTTTAAGAAAAAAATAATCCTGTTGCTCTGTTGGTGAAGATGCACCTTATTTGCAAAGCATGGAGTCCAATCGTAACATTTGTATACCCAATACTTCAAAAGGCGGATTCACATTTCTGCTTAGAGGTATCTGTATTTCTGCCCCAGCTAATTTTAATTCTCCTCCCAGAAAGCATGTACCACAGGATGGATTTTATGTAAAACATCTTCCCAAAACAATTATTCCTGAAGTATATTAACCAATTTATATGAACAACATGGTAGATTTAAAACATTTTAAGACTAGGAATAGAGAGATCCAGTTCTGTAAATCATTAATGGAAATGTGTTCTGGTCTGCTGCCATAATTCAAATCAAATCTTTATTAGGGCTTTTAGGTCAGAGAACAGAACAATAAAACATATAAACATGTAATTATTATTTTAAAAGCATATAAAATACAATAGAAGTATACAAAATGCATTATTATAGCATCTGTAATACAGTTAGCAGTGGCAATCACTAAAATTCTTGCTACACTTCAAATGTAGACAGGAGGGATAAAACAAATGGTAGCAAAAAAATATGGCAACTTGGAAAGATGTCAGAATCCTGGTGAGATAGAAGCATGGGCAGCTAGACATTGTGCTGTCCATCAGGGTGTTCTTTAGAATGGGATAGATATGTATCTTCTTTGATTCCCAGTAGAAAGCAACAAAGGAGCACATAGCTTGTTCCACAGAGACATATCCACATGTACATAAGCAATGCTGAAAAAGGATGTTTTTATATCATTCCCAAAGAATTGCAGAGCGTACTACATCCAACCTAGCCAAGAGAATTTCAGAATTAGAATTAAAGAGAGATAAGGGCATATGGCCATTTGAGAAGAATTCATAATCTGTAAAGTTGGATACTAGGGTTAAACTGGTTGGGAACTCAATATCCCAGTTACATTGCTTAAGATGACTTCTGGCATTTTCAAACCCTAATGGACAGAGGCTTTCTAAAGAGAGACCAAGGACTTGAGTTTGGAGTTAGCTTTTGTTAACCAGGTTGATTTAAAAAGGCATCTGAGAACCTGTAGACCCATGGGGAAAAATTGGTTTCAAACAGAAATTAGGACTGTTGCTTCTCCACCATTGGGCTAACTTCAAGTATAATCAAGTGGCCCTTGATACAGAGGTGGAATCCAACCGGTTTTGCTACCGGTTCAGTGCACACGCATGTGCGCCAAATGCACTGCAGTGTGGCTCTTTAAAGTGATTTTAGAGCTCCAGAGGCAGCAGGGATCATCAGAAAGGCTCAGTAGACGCTCCAAACAGCTGATTTAGGTAAGTAAGAAAAAAAAGGAAGCTTGTATAAGGAAAGATAAGGACAGGGGCAGGTGGGCGAGGCGAATTTCAAATCTCTACTACCAGTTCGGGTGATGAGGTGCGATCCGGCTGAATTTCATCACTGCCCTAATAATAAATATTTCATTTGATTTGGCAACAGAGAATTGGAATTCAATAACTTATGTATGCTAAGAGAATTCCTGTACTTACACAAACCATTGGTATGCATTATGAGCTGGTTATATAAAGTTAAAATAGGATTTGTCACAGTGATAATAGATATAGATGATTCAGTGCTCATGGCCCTTTAATGGCATGGAATTGAGCTGTAAAGGGCGAAATACCATGATAGCTCACTAATACCAATGAAAGGGTACATTATTATCAATTTAGTCAAAGTATACTTGCAAATAAGATCTAGCCAGAATAGAAAATATGAAAAGAAGATGAACCACACTGGTTGAGAATTTTGGCGGTTGTCTCCATAAGAGGCAACAGTTATACAACTAAATCATTCTTTTATTTTAGACAATTATAGCTATTCCATTTAATGTGCTTCAATGTAATGATATATATAAAATCCCTTAAGAAAATAACCTTTCACTTCTTTAACAGCAATTTGTTTTGTAATTAAAACTCTTCAGATAAGAAATGATGCAAAGAAGTTTTGTACAAGGAAACATGTTTAACAAAAAAAATCAGTTCCTATCCTTAAGGATAACCCAACTGTTCTGTAAGAGCAGAGCATTTATGAGACATTAGGGTAGCAAGCTGAACTGGGGAAGGGAAAACAGCTTGTCTTTAAATAGTAAGGACATCCTTGACTTTTACAGGAAATCCCAGCAGGATACATCCTTCAGAGTGAATATAGGCATAAGGAAAAAGTTAGCAGGATTTTGCCTTGATTTTACTCCCTCAAGAGCCGCAGAAGATGATAAAATTTTGCCAAGGCTTTTTTAAAAAACAAAAAACTGCAGGTGATAAAGGCACAATAATGTTCGGCATCATTTCAGGATCAGCTTTAGAAATGCCTAATCTCAGAATCCAGTATGAGCCAAGTCAATTTATTTCTGACTCTGCATTTTGATTTGAATTGATGCAGTTTTGTAAATTTTATAGGTGGCCTATTTTTGAAGGGCTGGGAACTTTGGCCTCATCCTGTCTCCAGGATCCTAGTCTCCAGAAATGCTGAAGCGGCAGTTTGTTTTATTCTGGGCAAAGAGATGTCTGCTATGTTTTTTGTATTCTGGAAGGCATTATTTTCAGATCTGCAACTGTTAACACTGCAGATTTACTCTGAGACTCTTTGCCCACATCATTTGCTTTCTCTCCCTCCCTCTCCTGAGTTAATGATGGTATTAAAAACGGGCTCCAAATTCCTGAGAAAATAATTAGGCGCTTCTGAAACAGCACTACCAATAATAACCTTCATAGAGAGACACACCTATAAGGATATATTAAGCAAATGCAGATCTTGCCAGTGAGAAAAAGAGAAGATTCACAGGACAGAAAACAAGGAAAAGCATGGAGCAAAAATGTGAATCCTTTTTTAAAAGGAATTTTACTAAAAGGTTCATTCTTGCAGTTTTACATGATATATAGAGAAACATAGTCCTGTCACCCACTCAGTACATATTTTGTGCTTTAGTATACTGGTCATGTTTGTCTTCACAGAGACAAAGAAATGTATTCTATGGGTTACACTGTAGCACTATAAGGCATGAATTAAAATACATCATTAACATCCTGATCCAGCTTATCTTACTACCAAAACAAAGAAACTATTATTTGAGCAAATGGGAGGGGGAAGGAGCAAGCCCATCACAATAATGAAGAGCTCCTTGCCCTAAAAACTGTTCTGTTACAAGATCAACAATTATAAGCTTATATTCTACAGATTTGGATTCCAAATGGCTGTATGAAGTGATGCATTCTCTAATGGGAGAGTAAGTACCATTGACGACTAGGCCTTGGGGCTTCTGCTGTTCTCAGACCAATCAATAATCCATTATGTTCAAACTACATTTCCACTCCAATATAAAAAAAGGGGGCAGCCAGTCTTAGCAGTTAACCGATGGACTATAAAACAATAGTAATAAATAACAACCACCACATAAGACATGTGAAATCCCAAGACTGAAATAATTATTTACATGTATAATATTGAAATTTTTCCACCATTTTTACATGTATAATATTGAAATTTTTCCACCATTTTTACTATATTCCTTCTTTAGAACCTTTTGTACATACACATACTTCACACACACACACTACACACAAACATACACTCATAACTCTCTGATTAGATGAAATGCTACATTCATAATTACGGTAACCTCTTCAGAACAAAGGAAAAACACATCCCATTTTCAATGGGTAAAATATAATTATCACATTCTTTGAAGTGCATTGTTTTTCTGAACAAGGAAAAAGCTTAATTTATTTTCATGTATCATTATTTTTATTACTATAACTAAGGGTCTCAAAGGATGGAAATGGCCTGGGCCTTTTTGGATTTCCAAAATAACCTGAGAAGGTTAAGAACAGAACATATGGAAATTTTATTAGGGATATTTTAATGTATCATATATCTTAGAATGATGGTGAAATTGCTTGATATACTGACACTAAATCTGGCTGGAATACGTATTTGGCTATATTTAGGAGAGACTCCTGGAAATTTATGGACTAAATCTGGATACAACCCACTATAAATCTGGGATAAGATAATGCTGAGCTTCAGCAGCTCCGAGTAGCTTTAATAAAGTTTGAGGTATATTGTATTATTCACTCCAACCAACTTAATTGAAATAGTTCTACATAGGTAAAAAAATAAGTTATCAGCATATCCTAAATACATTACAATACAAGTCCTTGTTACATATATTATTCCTCATGTTCAGCAATTAATAACCCCATAAAAATAATAATCATTATCATTCATCTCTGAAATAACAAAGAACCACCTCTCAACCTGATATTGTCTCAGAATTTTGCAAGGTTTATAGTCATGTAACATCATGATGGCACTAAATTTTAAAGACCATTTTAAAAGGATTATGATATCTTACAGTAATGCACTACACAAAATACCACTTTAAAAATCTGTTACTTCACAATTGTATTTGCTATGAAATCTTAATGATCAACTGTAAAATTATACAGAGAGAAGCCTTCCTTAAATTTTACAATCCTCATATAATTAAAAATGAATGCAATCTCTTTTAATTAAGCATACTAACTACTGACTACAAACACGGTTCAGTGTCTTTGTTTGGCATCCTTACTGTATATCTGCACAATTCTGTTGAGTTCCCTATCAATTGCAACAACATCCACCTCTACAGAAAAGAAAAAAACCCAGGATTCAATATGATGAACTTATTTGATTCTTCGTTAATAGCAAGGGGCTGGACTCCAAGGTCCCATCCAACTATTATTCTACCCTACCCTACCCTACCCTACTCTACTCCAAGTACAGATTTGAATTTCTAGAGAAATAATATAACCAAACCCTGGATAAAGTTCTAATAGCTTTCTTGATAGCAATAAAGAAGTGACTTCTTCCAGAAATTCTTTCCCACTTTCCAGACAAGATAGTGTTCTTGTAAGGTCTTCCATCCAAGTGCTTAACATCGCTCGTCTTGTTTAGCTTGTTAGCTAGAGTGACCAACCGTCCTCTTTTTACGTCCTGTCCGGGGTGTCCGGGCGGGTTTTATAAATTTTATAAATTTACCTGGACGCCCCGGACTGGATGTAAAAGTGGCGATGTCAGCAAATGGAGAAAAGCGAGAGGTCCCGTAACAAGCTTCTTGCTTCTCAGCTGAGTCTGGATTTGCGGTAGATTTCCGGCGAAGGGAAGCCCCCGCCGCCCCGACGCTGCCCCACCCCCCGATGCCCCCCTGATGCTGCTGACGCCCCCCCGACGATGACGACCTGGACTGGACGTAAAAGTGGCGATGTCAGCAAATGGAGAAAAGCAAGAGGTCCCGGAACAAGCTTCTTGCTTCTCAGCCGAGTCTGGATTTGCGGTCAATTTCCGGCGAAGGGAAGCCCCCGCTGCCCCGACGCCGCCCCGCCCCCCGACGCCCCCCTGACGCTGCCGACGCCCCCCCGGCGACGACGATGCCCCGCCCCTCCCGACGCCACCCCCCTGCGTCCTTCTTGGCTATCAAATATGGTCAGCCTATTGTTAGCGCCACTTGCTGCAAAAATCTTTTAAACATGAAATTAAATAGGAGAAATCACTTTCAAGTAGAATTTGACTCCCTAGTTCATTCAGAATTTTGATAATGTGAAGTAGGTAGAGATTTCTTCAGTATAAATGGAAAAACACTAGAAATCTGATCCAATGCTAATAGGAGGTGTTATGTGACAAAGAATTAATTATTTTCTCTTATACTGAATCATATAATTCCATCCAATGGATCTTCACTAAGTAGCCTGAGATCTACCAGTTTAATAAAATATAAATGAAGTTAAGGATCATTTTTTCTGAGGCATATTGCAATTATGGCATTAACTACAGCAAGGATAAAATTACAGTTCCATTTTAATGTAAATATTAAGCCAATAAAATAATACGTATATCATAATCCATTTTATTAGAATATAAATATTTAGGAGAAGCTAAAATATATGCAGAACTAGACACCATGTAAGTCCATCCATATCAATTGAAACATCATATATCTAATTTATCATCAAGGAATTAGAAGTGCAGACAGTCTAAGAAAAACAACCACAAGTTGATAAGAGTTCATGATATTTACATAGGTATATAATATTGGCCAGGATATTAAATAAGCCCACTCTGTAAGGATTATGAAAATGATTATTTTGGCCTTGGATGTATTAGATTTTTTATTTTTGTTTCAGGGTTCTGTTTTAGTATTGCTGTTCAACAACATTTGGAACCACAAAATTCTATCTTGATGAAAAACATTTTAATTCCCTTCTTAAATCAAAATGAGTTCATTTTCTGACTTAAGACTTACAAATAGGAGGACAGTTCCCATTATAGGTTCCTAACCTAAAAGGTAAAACAGAAAAGAATCAGGAAGAAAAAGCAACAAACAAAAAAACCCAGTATTTCCATACACACCCCAATTCCATTGTTCTATACAACAAATAACATGTAACATCCAAGATGATTATTTATGGAATAGTGTAATAATGATTTCTAGAGAACAGAAATCAAATCTAGCTTATTTCTGTGGAAAATGCTGAATTATGTCCATGCAATTTTAATATTATAAATTCATACTGAAAAAGGGCAAAAAGAAAAGCTCTGACCATTTCTTACCTATAATGTTCTCAAAATATTTTTTCTCTGTAAGTTTGCTTTATGCTAGAAAGTAACAACAAATGTCAGTAAATATTTTCTAAGCTTTTTCTTCTCTCCCAGTTTCAATATACAAGGATATCCTCACACTGTCATTGCCAGCTAGGAATAGGTGTGATTTTTTTTTTTTCTAGAAATCAATTCCTGAAAAACAACGAAGGTGATCCAGGCAAGGTTATTTATCCCAAGTCTATGAAACCTAGGAGTTTGCATCTATTTTGTGCTGTCTAGCATAAACCTTTCACGGAGCCAATATGAACATAAGAGCATGAAAAAATAGTCACACAACACTAGACTAGCCCAAGGCTGCATTCTTAAACCTTTCACTTTTATTAAACTTACCAAAGAAACTGTCACTATTCACAAAAGCACTAACATGAAGAAACCAGGTTTACCATTTTGTTGCCATTCCCAGTTCTTGCTAAAATTGCTGTCATCAAGTGGTTTTAAATCAACCAGTATAAAACATTTTAAATGGAAAGCCAAAATTCTTAGGTAAGAAACTAATGCTTGGTTTATCATCCATGAAATTTTAACAGAGCTAAGGAAATAATAAAATATATTCTTATGGGCTTACATTTGAAATTGACAATATTAGAGATGTCAATTTAAAAAATGACCGTTAGGAGTCGCCACAGCGAATCAACTGCCTCCACCCAAATCTATAAAATCCATGAAATAGTAAAATATTAAATATATTTATTTAAGAGAATGAATCATTCTGAAGCACACTAAGAAATTACTATAAGGTAATTGGCTCTCCGGATCTTCTTTCAGCAGACTTCAAAGGCAATGGAGAAAATTAAATCCTGACATCATTTGTGTAATGATGCAATTGGCATTGTATGTCATTTGTCTATATTTACATTTTTTTGTGTGTGTAAAGATATAATGCAATCAAATGGCATACATTAGGATTTAATGGAACCCCCTGCCATCAAATGATCTGTTAAACTGAGCTTTTATTGTAGTTTTAAAAAATCCCTGCAATAGTGTGGGACATAAGCTCCAATGGTCTTTTATTATTTTTGCAACATACACAAACTCATAATGTGTTACTCTTTGTTGTGCTCTTTGCTCTTTGTCTGAGTTTAGCTCACAGAAATATATAGATCCCCTACAGCTGGCTACCACGACCGCATATTTTATTGTGACAAAAAGGGGGAAAATGTGGTGTAGCAATAAAGACAGAAAGAGCAATACAGTATCTTACAAATATTTTAGATCAGTTCTTATCAGTTCAGTCAGCACACTTCTAGCAAAGTTTTATACAAGTTGTAATAGGCTAGGTGTAGATTACCTGCCACATCAGAACCACATATAGCCCTAAAGGTACTTTTCCAATACCCTCAGTGTCCCCCTGAATTGCTGAAAATTGATTGCATGATCTCCTGCTATATGCAGTTGGGAAAACCTACAATATATAGGTAGTCCTTGACTTACGACAATTGAGCACATTTTTCTTGCTAAGCAAGACAGTTGTTAAGTGAGTTTTGCCTGATTTATGACCTTTCTTGCCACTGTTGTTAAGTGAATCACCGCAGCTGTTAATTAGTAACACAGTTGTCAAGAGAATCTGCTTAACCCATCAACTTCAGAAACTGAAAAAGTTGCATTCAACTGTCTTTTAATACATGAATGGGGGTAGGGGGAGAGATAATTTAATTCTTCTGAACCCAAGATAATCATGTTCTATCATTCTTACTACTATCATTATAGTAACTTTCCCAGGAGAATATATTTACAATTCAATCCTATGCATATTTACTCAGGAATAATAAGTACTGTTGACTTAAATGAATCTTATTTTGGAGAAAAAAATATACAAGGTAGTCAACATTACCACTTCTTCCTCCACCTGACATTTTCCTCCTAAAATTCTTTCAATTCTTATCTCTCCCTCCCCAAAACCCCATAATGTTAGGAAGCAGACATGAGGCTAAGCTTTATTTTTATTTTCAAAAATGTCACATTAGTAGTGACAAAATAAAAAATACTGAAATGCTGCAGCCCAAATTTTTGAATAAAAATGTAAAAAAAAAACAAAAGAAAAGAAAAAAGGCAAAGGTAAAGTAGGATGATAAGAAACATCCCAGAGGAGAAACAAGGTGATAAAAAGCCACCTCCCTATTTGCAATTTACTCATCATGGCAGCCATTTTGTGAACAGGCAAGTCGCCACAGTATCAACCATTTTAAAAAAAGAATTTTTAGTATTCAAAATGCATACAGCAGTCCACAAATTGACATTTTAGCTATATGTTATAACATGGATGAATCAATCACACACAATGTAAATGGGAGACATTTAGGGATCCAATGTGTATCAATTTGAGTCACTGGAAAAAAGAGGAAAATATAAGGTTTAAAATGAGCTGACTGTGGCAATAAGAAATGCAGATGTCGTAACAGAGTTCACTTGCAGCTGATAAACAACTCTGCAACATCTCCATTAGATGTATTTCTTTTAATTACATAGAATAAATAAACAGAAAATAGAAAAATATTAAATATCATAATATGCTGAAGAAAAAAAGCAAATCTAATTTAAATCCAATCTAAATATATACTTAATTAATCCAAACTAAATATATACTTAAAAGCACAGTGCAATATTAACTCAGTGAAGTTTTATTTTAACAGTAGCTCTCTAACTGCAACAAATATTCAAGTGTTTTTCAAATTCTTGAATCTCCACAGAGTTAGAGAACAAATTTAACAATGTTTGCTTTGTAAAGGAAGTTTTGAACACCAATTCTAAATAATGAAAAAGCTCATAGTGAAAATAAATGTTTAATATTTCTGTTTAAATCTCTGGAAAACTAACAAGGTTTTAGGATGTGGGACCAGCATGATTACAGTCTTAACTCACTCTTAGCAAAAATGCACTGGAAACTGGATTCCTCCTGGATCCCATATGCTAACATTCTCTGTACTGTACAGTAGATACTGTACTGTAACCCAATTTAAAGTACAATTCCCAGAAATCTCAGTCTTGTTAAATTTGGGAAGCTGTAGTCCAAATACAGCTGAACAATACCATGTTGGGGTAAAATGGTGTGAGTTGTAAGAGTTTAAGGAGACCAATTCATTTTGACTTATATTAACCCTTTCTTCTTTCTCTTTCAACAAGAATCAACATTCCAAAAATCTGTATAAGAACCAACCAAAAAGATATAAAGGAAGGGTGCAACAGCTTTTTATAAAAAGAAAGGGCCTACAGGTAGCATATGTAAACGATACTAATGTCAAATTTTTTTTAACAAGAATTCTTGAATGTGTCCCAACATCTTAAAACCAGACAGATTTAAGAAATAATTCTCTATTGGGAGGGTTCAAGGTAAAATGTCTTGAAACAATGTGTATATAAAGATATCACTTACACATTCCCCTAATCTATTCTATGTATATGTATACATTTATCAGTGTTCATGTGTTTGTGTCAATCTTTTTGTATGTCAATAAGAAGTTGTGTTCACAGGGCAGTTAAGCTTATATCTTTTTCACAGAAAGTTTATAAGATACAGTATTTTGCCTAGATCAAATCACCAACTATAGTATGAGGCAACATATTATGCAAAATTCACAAGAAAGAAGGCAAGTTCACATCAAAAGGCCCAAATGTTAAAGAACAGAAAAGTGTCTGGTTCATAATGTACAGCATGGAAACCGCATGCTACAGAAAATGGATGCGACTAGTTTTGTTTTGTTAAAACTTTACCCATCTACCTCTTCCTATGCAACTCAGCCATGTAATCTCAAGGACTGGACTAATATTTCAACTAGTGTGATTTAATCTTGTGCAGACATCCAGCTGCACCAAAAAGCTCCCTCTTTCTTAAATGTTTAATAACCCCTTGGTTTCTTCCTTCAAACAGGTGGCTTTAAAACACAAAATAAAAGATAAACTTGAAAAAGGCAAGGTACTCTGTGTTTCTGCAACACTAGCACTGCTTCACTGTAATATTATTGTCATTAATGATGGTACAATGCACTTTGTTTCACTGCTTTTACATATAATAACCTTGAAAACATTGAGTAATTTTGTATGCAATTTTAGGGAGGAGAGAATTGTATGTAAACCCCATTCTACAAGTGTGCAAATTTTCTATACATTTTAGTCATTCCATTTTGATTGCCTTAGCTTACAGTATATTTTCAAATACTCCCCTCCCCCAAACTCTACCTTCTTTCCTTCCTTCCTTCCTTCCGCCCTCCCTCCCGCCCTCCCTCCCTCTTTCCCTTCTCTGGCCAACTGTTGCAACCATGGCCTTTTATTATCTTCTAAAAGCTTGATTATATTTGCAGGCCAGCCTTCAAAATGCAAATCTCATGTAACGTAAAACAAAGTCTTTTATCAAAGACTGAAATATAAATCTCAGAGCATCTATGCAGAGCCCTCAAGATGTTTATTCAAAATGAGTGTTATTGATTTCCATAGTACATTTATCTTTCAATGTTACTTTGATGTTTCTAATGTCTAACATAATGAAAAGCTGAAAATATAGCACTTATAGATTTGCAAATCTGTTTGTAAAATTTGAAATCCATTGTATAACTTCGTTTGCTATCTGCCTAGTCGCTTTAAAAATATCAGTTGCTTCTCTGAGTGTGTGTGACTGCCACACCCAGCACAGGTGTCTACAGAATTGTGAGCTAATACATTGTTTTGTAAAATGGAGGGTAATTTTCCTTCTTATCTTTCTTCTCCTCTTCTTCAATTTGAATAAACTAATATTCCAGTATGTAGCATTCCAACGCTACTATTCATTCTTAAACAATTTTAAGAACCTTGCCTCAGGCAGTTTAACACAGAAAAATGAAACTAAATACTTGATTAATTATTTTCTTATTTTCAAGGAAAGTTTTGAACCCAAATCTCACATGTATACATTTGACAGTTTTTATACTGTATTACAGTTTTTCCAAAGAATTTATGTATAATGTGCAAACATATCTGGCTTCATAATTTAAGAAAAACACCAAAATTGTTATAGTGATTTCCTTGTAATAGCAACTATCTAAATAATAGTAGTAATACTTAATTCTAAAGCTGAAACTAATTTCCTATTTATAAAAGAAATAATAAACTTGTGCATGTCACTGAATGGGAATATGCTTTGCTTTGCATATATCTTCTGTTTAAACAGTTACAGTGAGAAAAACTATCATTTGATTCATAAGTTTTCAAAAAAAATGCAAAGAAAAAAATAGCTTTGGCCTGATTTTTTTTCTTTTCACACTTTCAAACTTAACATGAAGGCAGGTATTATAGCTCTCTCAACAAATTAGTTAAAATAACCCTGAGCTTAGTGCAATGTGTGAGCCTCCACTCTATATATTACTCCCACCAAATATATTTCCAAAATGCTATTATTTCTGAACAACAGTAAAGTGGATTAGTTGAACAATGAAAGCAGACTCAAATTACAACCCAACATTCACATTTCTGTGGCAGATTTTGCACCTGCAAAAAAGGTAAATTTTTCTGTACTTCTGAGGGGAAGCACAGTCCTAATAAACCATGGGCACGTTCCTGCCAAATGAAAATAATTCACATACTCCTAAAAGAAACTATCTTTTTTATCAGCAAACCTTACAGCTGAAAGTTGGAAAGCCTACAGCTAAAAAGTAGAAATTACAAATCTGTAATTCCCATGCCTGACACTCATACATTTTTATGATTATTACAAATGAAGATTCAGGTCAGATCAGCCAGAATATCTAGAAAATTTATGGCACGGGCATATGCACATGTATACGTACACACACACACACAAATAAATATACAGTAAATGCTGCCATTGCCTGGGCAGTTCCCAAAATATTTAACAAAACCAGCTAACTGAAACAACAGAAATGAGTGGATTACAAGCCTTAAATATTTATTGCATGGAGGTTAATATAAACAGGAGAGCCAGTTTTGTATAGTATTTAAAGACACTAGGTTAGAAATCAGAAGACTGAATTCTAGTCCTGCCTTAACACAAAATCAAACAATTAGCAGGGTTATTTGGGGCCAATAATCTCTCTCATTCTTAGGAAGAAGGCAGAAATGGCAAATCACTTCTGAAAATCTTGCCTTGGAAATTGCAGGAAGTCACTAGGACTTAACACTAATATGAAGGCACCAAAACAAATAAAAAAATCCACCACCATAATAGAATTTGCTTTTATGTACCTACTATAGTATGAAATGTGCATTACAAGACGGATTATATCTGATGTGGATGACAGCACCAAAAACTGAAGTTATCCGTGTGCTTATCTGTTACTATAGGTGAAGTTTGCGGGATTTCATGCTCTGAACTTGCAATGGACTAAGTGGAATTCTGAGAGTTACAGACCAACCACAACTGGAGGTTTCTGAACTGGGCAAAGCTGCTAAAAATATTCTATTGGAAAAGTTTCATGAGACAGCAATTAAAAGGCTCCTTTGGGTTAAATATTCTTTAAAAAGGGGTCAGTATCATTTCAGTTTGTCGTATTGCAAAAAATAATTTCTGTCAAAATGAGTCATCCAGGATCTTGATTAAATTGATTAGACTATTTATATCTCATAAATATGCAGTTGAATTATAATTATAATTAGTTAATAAGAAGCCAAAGACAATTTCTATTTTATCACAAAAACATATATTCAAAATCTACCTAGCTTTATGTCTACCTTTTGAAAAACCTTTGAATCTTTCCTTTCCTTTCCAGCGAGCTCATTTTTTGCCTTAACAGATTTGTGTTAGTTTTCCCAATGTGTTGCAGAAAATAGTAAAGAATTGTTGCATTCGGAAATGTTCTAATTATTATTACTACCATTGTTCGCTGCTGGCTAAATGCCTATGGGAGAGAAGTATTTGCACAGTAAGAATGAAAAAAGCCACCATAAACAATGAATGATATGCCTAACACAATACAATTTTTCCAGAAAGATTGCCCAATATGATAAATGACTCACAAATACAGTAAGTGATTTTCTTTCTCAGTAATCCAGGTTTTTGTTTTTTATTTAAAAAAACTCTAGTAGCTTTACTGTGTCCCTTGCTTTCAGGAAGGAATTCTAAAGCGGGGTAAATGTACCTATTAATGTTATTAACTTTTATTTTTTCTACTCACACCAATGAAAGTCAAGATCAGAAAGAAACTGCTGTTTTCAACTTTAGCCAAATTCCATTCTGGGACAACAAAAGATAAAATTGGTTTAAACATGAGATCTCTTCTAAGCATAATTGCTCCCCCTTGAAGCAAATATAATAGAAAAAGATACCATTTATTGCTTTGAAAAGAGCAATCTTACTTTAATCCACTTAGCAACTAAGAGTATCAGGGTAACCTCATCACCACTTTTCTCAAGACAATTTTTTGGGAAGCAGCCACAATGATGTTTTGGTGATTCTTTTGTTTAAAAGTCAGCAGAACGCTACCTCAGATGAAAAGCTTCAGAACAACACATTCCTAGCAGTCATGTCAATCTGATCCTGGAAATACTGATTATTAAATGGAATATCAATAACATATTTATTAATAATACCAAAACCAATGGGGCAGAAATAGCTGTGAAGCCTGGTGAAAGTATCATCAAATCGTATTAAGCCCTATTTCAAGCCCCCAGACCTAGCTTTATCCATAAATAAAAGAACCAAATCAAAAATGTTCAAGGTAATCCAAGTTTCTCAAAAGATTAAAAAAAGTGAAAAGTGTGAGGAAAGCTGAAAAAGAGCCCAATGGGGAAAACCGGAATTTAATGACCAGTTATGATTGTTGAAATTGGGGTGGGGCAGTGGAGGTAGAATTAAAAATCAAATGGAGTTGGTAACAACAATGGGTTAAAACTGGACAGCAACCTTCCCCACTGCACCACTTTTGTGATTGTATTTAATACCTTGTACCTGATTTAAAATTGCAGTACAGCATAATAAAGCCAGCTGAAGGTTTTACAGGTAGTCCTCGACTTACAATAGTTCACTTAGTGACCATTCAAAGTTACAACAAAGTGACCTATGACTGTTTTTCAGAGTTACAACTTTTCTAGCATTCCCCATGATCATGTGATCAAAATTCAGATGCTTGGCAACTGGTTCATACTTGTGACCATTGCTGTATCCTAAGGTCACATGATCCCCTTTTGCAACCTTTTGACAAACGAAGTCAATGTGGAAGGCAGGTTCACTTAACAACTGGGTTACTAACTTATCAACTGCAGTGATTCACTTAATAACTGGGGCAGAAGGAAGGAAGGAAGGAAGGAAG
>JAEANM010004505.1:0-20714 GCA_017656035.1 Myanophis thanlyinensis
AGCAAAGCTGGCTGAGGAATTCTGGGAGTTGAAGTCCACAAGTCTTCAAGTTGCCAAGATTGGAGACCCCTGATCTAGATGACTTACTCGGTTCTTTCCACCCCCGGGAAAGGAGGCAGAAAGGGCGCGAGAAAGCCCAAGGAAAGCAAGCGGGGACCCACCGTCGCTTTGCACCGCTACGGCGCGATCCGGGCTATCACGGAGACACACCAGTCACGACTCGGTACTTACTTCAAGGGCCAGTTTCTCCCCCCCCCCACCCCGTCCCCGTCCCCGTCCCCGGTCCCCGAAGCTATAGCAACCTCAGAGCTCGCTCCCTCCCTCCCTTCCTCCCTCTCTCTCTCTCCCAGGAAAGGCCAAATCTCTACCGCCGCCCCGTCTCCCCCACCAAACGGGTTACCTACCTTGCAGGGCCCGCGCACGGCACTCTCCCCGCCTGGGCTCACACGGAGGGGGCCGCTCAATGCTCCCGCGCGCTCGCCACCGCCGCGCAGACGAGGGCGAGCCTTATATATACACTTCGCGCTCCTCTCCGGCCGGGATAGAAGAGACCCGCCCGCTCGCCCGTTCAGCCAAGCCCTCTGAGCGCCTTTTGCGAGGAGAGCGCATGCGCGGCGGTGGGAGCAGCGCCTCGTCGGGCCGAAAGCTCCCCCTGGAGTCGCTGCTGGGGGTGATGTCGCCGGGGAGGGCGCGGCCGCGGGCGCCGCCGGTGGCTTCCAAGCCCGGCGAACGTGGGACTGGATAAGCAAGAAAGGCTGCCCCGTTTGGTGGAGAGAGAGAGAGAGAGACAGAGGTGGGGCCGCGCCCCGTTGACACTCGGCTAGCCGGGTCTTGAAAACCTTTCTTGTGAAGAAACAAGCCCAGGGAGTTGTGGCTGCTCCCTTTCCAAAGTCGCCGGGGTGCTTACGGTGGCCCTATTTCAGGGGTCTCCAATCTTGGCAACTTGAAGACTTGTGGATCTCAACTCCCAGAATTCCTCAGCCAGCAAAGCTGAGGGATTCTGGGAGTTGAAATCCACAAGTCTTCAAGTTGCCAAGATTGGAGAACCCCTGCCCTATTTGAACGCAGGAACAGAGAGAATTAGTTGGCTTGACGCCTGGCAATGTTGGGGGAATGGGGATTATTCTTTCTGGAGGGAAACAGAAACTTTACATATGCTCAGGAGATACTTGCTGCTTCACACAACTGGGGAGTGAAGATCTCTGCCTTAACTAACTTAAAGCATCTCTAAGCTGTTTCTGTTTTTCTTTTAAAGGGGAAATTGTTCAGTAATACCTAAATGCAAAAAAGAAAACTCAAGGGGGAAAGATTTGAGATTCCGGGGATTGTTTCCACAGTCCATTTTATCCTCTCCCTGGGTAGAGTTAAGAGTAGCTTAATCTGATGTGTGGGCAGTCTGGGAAGTGGCCCAGATAGAATTAAGACTTTGGTAGAGGAGAGCATTCCAAAGTCAGAAAACATGCCATATAAAGTAATCGGTAACAGCTCGCATGATCCTTATGTTTGCAGTACTTTCCCCAGAGGAGGCAAATAATAGATGCCAGGGTACTTCATCATACAAAACCAGGCACACAAAAGACTCCTCTTCCAAAGGGACTGTCAACAATGAGAATGCAACATATTGCAAAGCCATTGTTTGCCATTTCCGATCAGACCAAACTCTCAACCTCTCCTGAATATGGTGAAACTTTTTTCCCTACTTGATTCTTTATTGCCCACATGTGCATTGTTCCACATCATAAAAATGGATTTGATCTATGGTAATTGTTATCAAGCACCAGGTTGTTAAAGGTGCCAAATAAACTATTTTTATCTATTGACTCTGGGTCAAATTAAAAAGGTCCATCATTAGGTAGAGTAAGCTGTCTCCCCTAAATGTATGGGCTTTTGTGTACAGAACAAGCATACACAATGGCTCTGACAGAGTTGTACATACACAAAGCCAGCTCAGGTTTGTAGCATGTAAGGCAATTACTTTAAGTACTGCAATTTAAGGGACATTTCCATGTTGAAAACAATGAGCAAGACTGGACTAGTTTCCTTGTGTGAGCAAAAACTGAAATGATACATCAACATTTTTGGGATAAAACCTCTGAGAAACTTTTGCAGTTTGCATAGAAATCTAACTTTGTCCAAAAACCAAGACTATTCTCTCTGCCTGAGTGTGATGAAGTAGACAACAAGCTGGTCTTGTGTTTATAAAGGGTATCACACATCTTTTCATTACAAGTGGGATTCAATTTTTTGTACCTTTCAGGGCTCTGAGGCAGGAATTTCTGTACAGAAAGTAGAGATATTAATAAATGAGCTTTTTATTGGCCAATTAACTTAATTGCATCGAATTTACTGAGACGAATGAGAATATTTTTTTTGCAATCCACCCATGCCTTCCCAGAGTTTTCTTCACATTTTTTTCTTACAAAAAAAAAAAACTTAGGAAAGCCAAAATCACTGGATAGTAATCTGAAAATTATTATGAGCAGTAGAAACTCTCAATTTAGAAGGACTCTCTAAAGCTGTATAATGAATTTTCAACACCTCTGAATATTATAATGCCTGAGCTTCACTCCAGGAGCCACAACAGCTTGAGTCAATTGTGATGAGGGTAGATCTCAAGCATTTTTTTTTTGTTTTAACTTGTTGAAGCTATGCACTACTTTGTTGCTAAATTACATCTTTGTTATGATCATTGACCAATTTAAAGTAAGAATGTAACAAAGCAAACAAAACATTGGCATAAAGAGCATGTTGGTAAGATCCAGGTAAGGCTCAGCAACTTGGCATTGTTCCAGTTTTGGGAGTCATTTGATGGACCATGGTACAAATTTTGGTCACATCAAGAATAGCTGCTGTATGTGTATGTGTGGCTTTGTCTACAAGTTCAAGGATTCTGGGATTTTGTTTTGCATGCTTATAATTCCTATCCTAGGGCAATCTGCCATAATCCTTTTTTGAAGAGAAAAAGAAGTTCATTAGAGATTTCATAGCTTCATTTATTTGCAGTGTTCCACTTGTGTGTCATAACTATTTCTTCCACCTACTCCTGTTCACACAGTGGATCAAAGACTGCAACCATTTTGTTATTAGCTCTCCTCTCAAAATCTTCCCCCAAGATGAAAAATATACATACCTAAAAGTAGAAGAAAATAATTATACTTTTCTGTAAAAAAGATTGTACTATGTCCATAAGGATGGCCTTAGGTGTAGTTCTGTGAGGAGAATTTTTAAAGATTTATTTATAGTACAGAAAGTATTTCATTTCTCATGTTCACAAATCTTGAAAGATTACAGGGAAAACATTTTAGAGATGCAAATGACCAAAGAAAATAGCAAAAACTTGAAAGTAGTGTACAAAACTATAATGCATACAAAATGATCTATAGTCCTGCATATGGAATCAATACATACACACACACACACCAGTTCCATCAATATTATATGAAGGTCATCAGAGGACATTGGAGGAGTTAAAAGTCAGCACCAAGCCAGGAAAAATTACTGGGCCAATGCAACTGCACAGTTGAATAAGGCAATTCTACAGTTGCTTTCTTTTCTATTTAAGGCAAAGTGCTGTGATTCACAATTCCCAGAATGAACTGTCATGTTAGAAAGATGACAAAACTCACACTCTCCAGATTTCTTACCTTATAAACAATAACATAGTTTGTTGAGAAGCCAGTTCTTTCCAAGAAAGGTCTCCAAAATATGTCTAATACTGTATTTATTAAATATCCTTAGGTTTTTGTGGTAGGTAAGAATCTATGATCTTGCTGCATTTGCTTCAGTCTAACTAAACAATCACAAAAAGGCAAGACCAAGATGGCTGAGAACCGTGTTTAACTTTGATTTTTCAACCATGAAATGTTGCCAAGTGTGTGGGAGTAATCTGCTAAATTTATTCATTTTTTAAATCCTACCATTCTTCTAAAGCGATTGTGATATATTTTTTCTTCCAATGATATCCTCCCCCAAGCCTTGTGAAGCAGTTTAGTCTGTCCCAAAGTAAATCATTATCTTGATCTGCATAGCATGGTTAAGTCATACTGTGATTTGTTAACATTTTGCCTTAATACAATGTGTAATTTAGCTGTTTGGTATTATAAATCATGGTTTCTGATTTAGTGTTTTGAGAATCAAGCTGATATGACTGGGTTTTATACATTACATCACGCTAAACAGTTTAGGTTTATTGAATTAACCACAATTATCTGGGTTCATACAATACAGCATAATAGCAGGGCTCATACAATCTCACAATCTAAAGCAAGCAAACTTTGTTGCATGGTGTATGAATTTGACTAACTACAGTAATTTATAGTGCAATGTATAAACTTGGCTGATAAGACAGTTAACAATTGAATCCAATTCTAAGTGGTCTAAATTGTGCTTTAATTATTAGTTTAATATTTCTGTCAAACTTCAAGCAATGAGCTTTCCATTCTCCCAACTGCTGCTGAGCACTTCTTGGCAAAAGAACAAAAGTGTGAAATCCTCTTTTCAGGTCGGTTCAAAACAGACCAGATTTTCTTTCTAAAGGAAACGTGTGAGGGACACAGTTGCCCAGTGTGGCTCTCCAGCTTCCACCATACCTAGATTTCAAGATCTGAAATCCTGAATGCTACCAAGAATTTATTGGTAGCCCATCTTACTACAGAGTAAACGTCAAATTAATTTGACCTGCATGTCCACTGTAATGGTAAATTAGTGATTTGTTAGACCTTTTATGGTGGTCAATTTATTTATTTAGAGTTAGTATGTGGAAACCAATTACTTTGAAAGTAAATCTCAGTGCTACCACAAAGGAAAAGCTAAGTATCTGGCTGTTTTTGCATGTCTACATGCAGAAAGAAGAAAATGCAGAATTCAGATGTTGGCCAACTCAATTACACCCTTTTCTAGTCGAACAGTCCCTCTGCATTATATGAGACAGTAGTTTAATAAGCTCAGTCCTCATTTGGTTACATTTTTAAGAATGTTCTCTCAATTATTTTGCTTATTTATTTGCAAAGGACTGGTTTCTCATAAGCCTGCTGAAATCCTCTCTTTTGAGCATGTGCATTCTTCATAGAATATACAATTTTTAAAACAGTATTTTTTTTAATGAAGTACATTTTGAAAAGTAAATTAGGCTCATACATACATTAAAAAGCAGAAGAGAGGTAGTTATGCTTAATGCTGTTTAACTTGGTGCTTTTCCTGAAAACAAAAATGTAGGAATTGAAATGAAATGATGAAATGTAGGGAATTGAAATATTTAGATACCTAAACTAGTTACATCAGGTCTACTTTCACAACCTAGGTAAGAGGCAAGCCAGTGCGGATGGAGTACATGGGCTTCTAAATTACAAAGAGAACGATAGTTGTTTTTTTTTTTTTTTCAGTTTTCTTCACTGGAAAGGAATTATTTCATTTAACAAGAAACTATTGGTTTTACAGCAACAATAAAATTGTGCTGACATCTGTTTAGTTCTTCCATTCACTATACAATCCATGGCAACCCTGCACACTATGTACTACACTTTTGCAACAGTCCTTCATAACTAGTTTGATTTCCAGGTGACAAGTAACTGCTTTGATAATAAAAACATCAAAGCTTCTACACTCTGCAAACTATCCCAGATATCCGGGTTTCTTTGCTGGCATTCAAGCTGTTTGACTATTAGGTTCAAAGGACAGAAGATAACATTCACTCTACCTATCAAAAGATATTTGTGACTTGCCAGGAAGCAGAGACTGAAACACACAGTAGTCGTGATGGTGAATGGGGGTGCTAAGGCAGAATGGCCCTCACTTCCAGAGGGATTCTTTTTACTGCTGATGCTTGATAAAATCCAGTGATGAAGAAATGCCCCCTCTTATGTCTCAGAGTAATTCCTTAACATGGTTTGAAAGGACATCTGCCTCTGGTAGATACTATAAAGTACGGTCAGTTCTTGACTTAATAATAGTTCGTTTAGTGACCATTCAAATTAGCTCATTAAAAGATGGTTCTGAAGTCTGTATACAATCACAATTTATTCTGTTGCATCCATGTACCTCCCAGATGTTAAGATCTGAATTCAGAATGATTATAAAACTATTATAGGTAAAGACAATGAAAGAATGTAAAAACAAAATTGAAAAGCTAAAGAGTTGGGAGAGGAGGAGCAAAGTTTGCAGTGACTAAAGAAACAGGGAGGTCTAACACAATCCTGAAGCCGATTCTGTTACTATCCACCATTTTTAGCTTAATTATCCTCTGCTTGTAATCTTCTAGAAGTCAGTAAAAATAAAAGAAACTGGAGCTCTGGAGTGGAAATAACTTTACAATCCTTTTCAGTAACTCAGATGCCAGTAACAAAACTCATTTTTAAGATATTGACTGGTTTCATTTCTCTTACATCCTTCTTAAATTACACTTTACAATTCCAACAATGAGTGCAGAAGGGTGAAACATACTGTGTACGTGGTCCTACAGATGCTGGGTAATAATTCTCATTAATTCTAGGCAGACATATTGGTCTCTTATTCACTCCGGTATCTTAAAATTAATGGATGCTGCGTCATCACTGGCTATATTCTGACACTTAAATTGTTGAATTACCAGCAAGCTTTATCCTCCCTCAAGATCCAGATGGATCTCGACAGACTTGAACACTGGTCCCTGTCCAGTGGTGGAATTCAATTTTTTTTTACTACCCGTTCTGTGGGCATGGCTTGGTGGGCAGGGCTGGGCGGGTGTCACGTGACTGGATGGGCAATTTCTGTAAGCAGGGCAATAAAGATTAGGCTAGAAACAACACCAGGATGTTTTTTTCCTTCCTTCCTTCCATGATTAACTCTGTAAAGTGGAAAAAAACAAAAGGAGATTTCTTCTAACAACTGGTTCTCTGAACTGCTTAGAAAATTTACTACCGGTTCTAGTGTACCTGCTAGAACCTGCTGAATTTCAATTCTGTCCCTGTCTAACAAAATGAAATTCAATGTAGAGAAAAGTAAGGTTTTACTTTTAGGCAAGAAAACCCAAATGTATATGTGCAGATTAGTGAAACCTGGCTCAAGAGAAGTCAGAAGGATCTTGGAATGCAAATGGACAATCAGTTGCCACCAAAAAAAGCCAACACGATCCTAGGTTTCATTAACAGAGGGCTCGAATCAAGATTACATTAAGTATTAGTATTATAAAGCCTTAGTGAGACCACACTTAGAATACTGCATGTAGATTTGGTCACCATATTATAAAAACATGTAGAGACTCTGGAAAGTGCAGAAAAGAGCAACAAAGATGATTAAGGGAGTGGAGGCAGAAACATATGAAGAACAGTTGCAGGAATTTGTCTAGTGTAGTGAAAAGAAGGACTAGGGGTGACATGGTAGCAGTATTCCAATATTTGAGGGGCTGCCACAAAGAAGATGGAGGGTTGACCAATTTTCCCAAACATCAGAAGGCAAGACAAGAAGCAGTGGATGGAAACTAATCAAGGAGAGAAACAACCTAGAACTAATGAGAAATTGGAGTGGAGAGAGTGGACTGCTTCGAATACCTAGGCGTCCACATTTCACAGAATCTGAAATGGACCTGACACATTGACACTGTGGTGAGAAAGGCCCGGCAGCGTCTATACCACCTTAGACTCAGAGACTTCAGACTGCCCCCCAAAGTGCTCAGGAACTTCTACGCCTGCACAATAGAAAGCATCCTGACAGGCAACATCACCACCTGGTTCGGAAACAGCACCATCCAGGACAGGCAAGCCCTACAGATGGTGGTGCGCATAGCAGAGCGCATCATCCGCACCAAGCTCCCTGAACTACACTCCATATACGACAAATAATGCCAAACTACAGCCAGGAAGATAAAGATGGACCCCAGCCACCCCAACGATGGACTATTCGCCACGATGTGATCAGGAAGATGCCTCCACTCCCTGAAAGCCAACACAGTTAGTGTAGTGTAGAGACTAAGTGTAGACTTAGTCTCTACTAAGGAAAAGCTCCTTCCCACTGGCAATATGGACCTTAAACCATAAACTATAGCAATCCCTTTCTATCACCCCCTAACTGATTCTCCTACCCTGTCTATACTAGTACTTCTTGCTCTACTACCTACGGTCAGGGAGCAGTTGCATACACATTTCACTGCATTTCGTATCGTGCATCACTATGTATGTGATGAATAAAATTGATTTGATTGAATTTTGTAACAGTGAGAACAATTAACCAGTGAATTAATGGCTTGCCTTCAGAACATTGTGAGTGGAGGCTTTTAAGAACAGACTGGACAGCCACTTGTCTGGAATGGTCTCCTTGTTGAGCAGGGTGTTGGACTAGATAGAAGATCTCCCAGGTCCCTTCCAAATCTATTATTCTGGCCATGCTGAGTTTACAGCAAATGGGAATATTTGAGAAACATGTGGCCCTACCTTATATTACTAGCTGAAGGAGCTGATCAGCTCACACCCTCTGCTGGATAAAGCTGATAGTACAGCAGCCAGGATACTCGTCAGATCCACCCAAATGGAAATAATCCTGCCAACAGAAATTTGTGTTGGCTGAACAGAAATTATTTTATTTATTTATTTATGTTAGCTCTAAGCCTGCAGAGACTGATGCACCTGGGCTCTCTCCTTACCCAACTCATTTGAAATAATTGAGTAATAAATTTTAGTGACTCACAGTCTTACCCCTCCTGATTTATTGATCTGTGACTGATTCTCGAGTTTTCGCTTAAGCTACTGCACTGGCAGAGCAGGGCCTGTCATCCTTTTTACTGAGGCCTGAGTTGTTTACAGCAAGTTGCCTGCTGCTTCTATTCAGGGAGCACATCTGGATTTGCTTAGTCAAGCAAAGCAGGAAGTGGCTCCATTATTGTCTTCAGATGGTGGCAACAGGAAATCTTCCTTGCATCCACTCCATGCGTTTGCTGGAGCCTGTAAACTGAGCTCCTGAAAAAAACAGAACCTCCCTCATTTTTCTACACAGAACTGACAGATGGCCTATATTTTAAGACTGGTCTGTTTCAAAGCACTACAGCTCTGAAGTTTATTTTTGTACTTTTTTATTTTGAAACTATCCAAAACAAATCATAGCATACTGTACTGTAATATTGTTTGTGTATACAGGTGTATACATATATACACATCCATGTATTTATGTGTATGTATATGTGGGCTATACATAGAAAATATGATACTGCCATTCTGTGGATTTTGTGGTTTTGACCCACTATGGCAACACTGAGTCTGTGTTTCTGTAGTTAACACACCGTGTATGGTTTGCATATCAAAGTGCACTCTAGTCCATTAAGTTTATGCTGCAATAAACTCCGAATGGTTTGTTAGTTTTAGTTGGTGTTCATGCTCTTAATTCACAAGGGTCAAATATGCTGCATCACATTGTCACGTGATGTTTCGCGATGCTTTTCCTATTCACTGGGGTGGGCAGGGCCTTCGCATGACGCCCGTGGGCCATCAGTTTGACACCCCCATCTAATTCATAGGCTCAAATCTTTTCTTCTGGATGTATTTATTAGGCTCAGGTTGATGGCTATTTATTGATTTGTATTCTGCCTTTATTAGCCTTATAAATAATTCAAGGCAGCAAACATATTCACCACACTTTTCTCCTACTATTTTCCCCACAACAACTCTGTGAAGTGAGTTGGATTGATAGTGACAGGCCCAAAGTCACCCAGCTGGCTTTCATGGCCAAAGTGAGACTAGAACTTACAGTCTCTGGCTTTCTAACTTGGTGTCTTAAGCACTAGATTAAACTGGCTCTCTGTTAGAGTTCCATTAAGAAAAAAAAGGCAAATTCATAAACCTAAAAGCTAAGATTCCTCCTTTTTTTTGGTATAAGACTGATGATCTTAGTTAGAGCTTTTCGCAGAGCCAAACATCTACACGGCAACTCTCTCACAGTGCTTCATAATAGTTGTCACTTCTCTCTCTGATCTTTTGCACTGTCAAAATGAAGTGCTGGTGTTCCAACTTATTAATCAACAGACACTGTAAAACTGTTATTTTCTAAAGATTAAAAAATGGGATGTTCTCATCTAAGTACATACCAAGAAGTATATTCATAAAAGGTTAGGCAATTACAAAATCAAATTAATAAATGCCATTTCTCTTAAGAGTTCTCAGTGATTGGATGTTTTCCTCCATTAGGCATGTGGAGAAAACTGGTTTAGGTGGAAGATTGTTTCAATTAATGATTACTGTGGTACTATTTGCACAAGGATGGAAAGATTTGGCATTACCACCATGGAGGAATGGTTGGTGAAACTGACAGAACTTGCTGAGAGCGATAAACTGATTACAGAAAGGACAATATTTATGTTTATTGATGACTGGAAACCTCTAATGGACTTTTTGAGTAAAAATGAAAGTGATTTACGTTTTGATGATTAGGCAAGATAGATTATAGAAAGAAGAAAGTCATGATGTAACTTTAAAAATAGAGGGGTTAAATATAATTGTATGGTGCTTATAATTTCTGTGAAGAATATTGGAAGCTGCTTCTTTATAACTTTTTTTCCTACTTTTTTCCTTTTTTTCTTGTATTTTTAGCTTTTTATTTTCTTTCTTTCCTTTTCATATTCTCCATTCCATTTTACATTGCATTAGTTATTTTTATTGCTATTAGAACTTTCAATAAAAATTATATATACCTAAAAAAGAGAAAGTTGGTTTAGAGACCCTGTTATTACTGTTGCCATGTGGTCAAGCTTTCTGGATGCAATTGTTAATCTTGATAACTGTGGTTTGGATTAGCGATTTTGCCATGCTTTTGTTTATTATGGATAATTAGTTGTAGTGGTTATATTAACTACTTAATGCACTAACTAATTAAACTGCAATTATTTATGAGAAGGCCAAGGGAATCTGTGTAATTTCTGTGTATCACATTATCTCAGAAATAAGCAAATTGCATGGTGGCTTCAAGTTAACATATGAAATTAAATTGCATTACTGAATAAATTATCTTGGCATATTGTAGCTGCAACTATTACTTTGGTTTTCCCTAACACATAATACTCTTGCCTTAAAAGTCTCAGGCTCAATTTTCAAAGTAAATGCCATTCCAGTAACTGAGGAACAGCACAAGGGAAAAAGAGCTTCAGATTTCTGTTGTCTGCCTTCTAACACTCTATATGGTTTTAGACGAATGGGCACTCTATTCAGATCCACATCAGTTCAGCCACCTTGTGTCTTATGGATCAGGAACTCTTCTCAAGTTGAGCTCTTAAATGCAAGTGAGACACTGCACTCTAGTGGAAATAAAAGGGCAGGACCAAGCAATTATGGGAAATTTACATAGAATAACATGTATTTAATAGCTATATATAATAAAGCTATATATTTAAAAGCTTGAATATTAAGCTATCAATATATTACTTTTTAGGTTAAATATTAAGCTATATTAAACATAAAGCTATATACTTAATAGCAGAAATAGGAAAACCACTGTTTTTCTATTGCTGTATGAACAAGCAATAATTTTCCAAAGTCATACTATTTTTTCCCCCATTTGTACAATCTTGGATCATTAAAGCAGGAATGGAAGAAACCCAAGGTCTTGCTTCACTGAGTTATCCTCTTCCCTACATGTGGAAATGATTACACTTGAGAGTTCTAGCGCCACCAATATAGTGAAATGACCTGTAATAGTTGGAAAGGAGTGAAGAGAGTCAAGATTCTACAGCAACATATACTTGAGATAACAAATGTTATTACTGATTGCCTAAGATTATGGCATTGTAAAACAAAACAGTTAGATATCCACTTAGCCATCAAGGAATGGGACAGGCCTGGAGGATTTTATCTCCATCCAAACCATCACCATGCATAGATTAGCCCTGCTTGGATGTTATGGCTAGGAGGCAAGAGGAAGAAAATAAAAGATATGCCGATCAGAAGAACGTCAGGCCTTGGGACTTGATGATCTTTGAGCTGGAGCAGTTTATTAAAGCTTGTCCTCATGACTAGAGTTCTTATTTTTACCACCACCTCCTTCTCTACTGAGCATGGTAATCAGCTTGTGTCTGAATGCACCAGCTCCTCTTGCCTTGGGCCTATCACTCCTTTCACCTCCACTTGCAGTCTCCTGACCATCTAGCAGATGAGATGGACACTGTCTGTCCGGAGAGGAGTCCGTCCTTGTGCTTGAGGTAAGATGGCTGCTCAAGCGCTTGAGTGATTTAGGATTATCATAAATGGATAATTGGTCATTGCTGCCCTCTTGGCTGAAGCCAAGACATTCTGAGCCAGAGGCACGCTGTTCCAGATCATGCAGGTTCTCGTAAAGATGGTCTGAGAGCTGTGCTCCTGGCGCTTGGGATTCCGTCTCTGTCTTACCCCAAGGCTGAAACATGACAGGAAAGCTCTTGCCAATGGAAGCGTAGATGATGGGTAGTTCAGGAGACTCGAGCTCTGGGGAAACAGAGTGGTTTTCGCTAGAGAGGCCCGTTTCCATGCTCCCCTTTGGAAGTGGTTGCATTTCGTCCAAACTCTGTGTGCCAGAGGGCCATGACCACAGCCCAGTTTTCTGCATAGAGTCTGGCACTTCAGAAACCCCAGCTCTCTTGCTGTCCTCCATAAGGATGGCCTTTTGATGCTCTATTGCGGCAGAGACAGATTTGCATATTTCTGCAGCCTGTGAAGTGTTAAAAGTGAAAAGGCCCTCTCCTGAATCACAGCGGCGACCTGCCTCAAAAGAGAAGGCAGTCTGGGGAGAGAGAGCAGAAAAAAAAAAAAAACTTCAAGAATTAATTATTTTAGGGTAATTGCTAGCAATCAATCTATCAATCATTTTTTGTCGACTCAGGGCACATGAAACCATAAAAAACAAAAATATACAATAAAAATGGAACATTAAATAAGAGGGCAAATCTGGTCAGCAAAACAAACAAAAATAAATCATACACCAGGTAAGGGGCTCCAAGTTTTTTATGTACTTGTTTTATATGGCTGTGCACTGCCCCAAGTCCCTTGGGAGGGGGGCGGTATAAAAATTTGTGAAATTGAATTAAATTAATCACCTAGCCCAAAACCTAGAGAAAAGCCAAGCCTTTAAAAACCGTCTGAAACACTATCAAGGTGGGAGCTATCTAGATCTCATGAGGAATCTCATTTCAGAAGGAAAGTGCCACAACACAGAAGGCATGCTTCCAGGGTCACTATAGATGGCGTTGATCAAAGGAATCGGGACCGTAATGGATTAAATTAGCCCGATGACACCAGAAGAAAAAGGCAGTCCCTCAGATAACCCGACACTATGTCATATACAGCTTTATAGGTCATCATGATTTCCTTTGTTCAATTTGCCAACAACTACAAAGATTTTCAGGTGATGCTCAGTCTCATCTCAAATCCATGAAAACAGATCCATAAAATATCAGCTGCTGAAATTAGTATCTGTCTTATGTGGAGTCAGATCATTGATATTGTCATATATTCAAAATAATCCCATCTCATCCCTATGTGGGAGGGACATATATCTTCTTCATCTCAGATCCTCTACCAGAGGCCTGGAAGTTTGAAGGTTCTGCACAGTATTTTAGCTGTTCCTAGCACTGCACTCTTCTGGACAGAAAGCTCTGATTTTGTTCCTGGGATCTGGTTCCAGTTGGAGCCACTCTCCCAGCTTAAGAGTCACAGTCCCCAGCGCTCCTACCATCACTGGGACCTTTTGGCTTTTACTTTCCATATCCTCTCCAGTTTCCTCTTCAGGCCCTGTACTTCTTCAGTTTCTCATACTCCTATTTCATGGTATTCCTGTTGTTTGGGACAGCTACATCTATCATCACTACTGTCTTCTGCTCCTTTGCCACTTCCAGGATGTCTAATTGACCAGTACCTGCTTGGCAATCTGGATCTCAAAAACTTGGTCCTGACCTTCTGTGGAGTCTCCTATCTAGACTTGGGAAGGTCCAACCCATATACCATGCAGATACTTTTGTACATAATGCCAGCTACTTGCTTGTGCTGTTCAGTGTACGCTATGAGGCCTCTCTGCACAGCCTGTGCCTCAGCCTTGTCTACTGTGGAGGACCCCTGCTTCTATGGATCTGGTGCCAAGTACCTGTTCTGGTGCTGCTATAATCAGCACCTCAATGTTGATTGCTCAATGCTGTCTTTTAGTCCAGCCCTTTCTACTCACTGGTAGGGTTTCTCAATGTTGGTCACCTCAGCTGCCTGTCAAAGGTTCATCACATGCAGGGTCTTGTTTTCCCATAGCATTTCCTGTTCCCTCCCATTTCTGTTGTTAATTTCCATATTTCAGTGACAAGGGAGCTTAGGAAAAAAGTTCTAGTGTTCTGCTGGGCAAGCTTCCCATGAGAAGCATCTTTTGAAAAGTACAGGTAAGTTCTCAGCTTACAATGAGTCCAGCATTTATGGTGCTAAGTGACACATTTGTTAAATGAGTTTTGCCTCCATTTTATGACTTTTACTTGCCACATTTGTTAAGTGACTCACTGCAGTTGTTAAATTAGTAACACGGGTGTTAAGGGAATCTGCCTTCCCCATTGACTTTGTCAGGTTGCAAAAGGGGATCCCATGACCTCGGGACACTGCAACCGTCACAAATATGAACCAGCTGTCAAGCCTTCAAATGTAAATCATGTGACCATAGGAATGCTGCAACGGTCATAAGTGTGAAAAATAGTCATAAGTCACTTTCTTCAGAGCTGTTGTAATTTCAAACAGTCACTAAATGAACTGTTGTTAAGGCGAGCACTGCCTGTAAATGTATAGTACAGCTTTGGTTATTTAAAAAAAAACATTGATGGTCTCATGATCTGATTAGCGTCTGTCAGTATCATTCACAGAAACGGATGGCAGTAAGAATAAACCAGAGGAACTGGAAGAAGAGCCGCAATCAAGGCAACGATTGGATTTTTTTAAAAAATAAGTCTGAAGTAGAAATGTAAATTGAGAAAGCCTCTCGGACTTGAACCCTCTCCAGTTCTCCTGTAGATAGAAGGAAGGAAGGGGGAGGCACATTCAGACTTGCAAGATTCTGTTGTAATCCTACAATGAAAGTAGCACTAGCATTATACCGATTTCCTAGTCTGGTCCACCTGAAGGAGTGACAACTCTCTCATGTGGTTCAACAAGTGAGGAAACCTTCCATGTGTGATGCTCTTAAATCTTTTCTGCCGTAAACAAAGAGAGGAGAAAGATGCAGTTATGTACCTTTTCCTGGCCAAATCTTCGGAGGAAGGTATAAGGCCAGTTATATTGTATTTGTCCAGACTGCACATCCTTCAGGACCAGTTGCTCAGGTAAAGAGACCATCAAGTAGTTCCCTTTCAATTGACACCTTGCAGAAGCCTCTGTTGGCAATACACTCACTGGGAACTCACAAACTGTTGGGAAAAATATTAGACGTATTATTTATGTAAGAATCTTTCTTAATCCTTTACATAATCCTTCAATGGTGATTGCATTGGTATTATTTTTTAACAATCATGGATGCCTCAAGTTTTAAGCTTTCTCATTCTGTGGTGACTATTTGGGTTTGACAACATGAACCAAATTTATTTATTTATTTTAAAAAACTTACTGGCCACCCAGTTTATGTAGCATAACATTAGGCAGCTCACAGAATAACATTAAAAGCTGTTGGAAAATAAACAGGACATCCTTGAAGAACATAGTAAAGCAATCAGCTCCAGAGAACAGAAAAAGCCTAAATGATAAAAAAACTGAACTGAACATGAAGACTTAAATTTGAAACCCTGAGTACAACTATGGATTCATTTTTAAAAGTACAATTTGCAACACTATCTCCTGGATAGAAGATATTGTGGATGCTTACGTTATTATTTTGTTCCATAATGATGGTTGCTATTTGAGAATTGTGTCAGCACTGACACAATGGGGAATCAGGTGTGGATTAACAAAGCGGAGTACTGGAATGTGTATCACAATGGAGAGCAACCTTTGTGTGGAAACAGGCTGCACTTGGCATAGAGAGATTGCATTTCTCTTAATGTGAATGGAACCAGGACAAAAACAATTTGATTTAACTTAAATAAATGTTTGCTTGTTTTCTATCCAGATCAGGCACTTACTTGAGGCCACATAATTGTAATCCAGTCCAATACAGTCCTCCTGTAGCATTCTGCTGTCTGAAAACGGGCTGCATAGAGGTTTGTGGGACCTCCGTGGGGCCCATTTTTGGCCTCTCCAGCCTCCAGAAGCACTCTGCCAGCCAAAAATGGATGGCGCGGAGGCCATGCAAGGCCTGTGTGGCCTTTTTGGCTTTCCTGACCTCCAGAAACACTCTACCGGCCAAAAACAGGCCCCATGAAGTGCCTGTGTGGCCTGTTTCTGGCTGGCAGGGTGCTGCTGGAGGCTGTGGAGGCCGAAAATGGGCCATGGGGGGTGCATGTGCCCCTCCCATGTCCCGTTTTGGCCAGCAAAGGCACCACGGACTGGTCCTTTGATATTTCCAGGCCAGTACTGCAGTCCAGATTTAAGCACCCTGCGGGATGAATGCTGTCCGCAGGCCATGAGATTGATACCCCTGCTCTAGAGCAACCTCAGCTACAGCATGTTGTTAAGCCTGGCTTTCTCCAGAGCATTTTTCTTTGGTCAGTCCAAATGAGTGTAAACCCCTTTAATGCCCCTAGCTGGCTATAGGTCCTTCATCCCAACCCTTGGGTCAGTATACGTACTTTCCTTCCAGGATGAGTAGATGGAATTCTCCTCCATTAGGGGTCGAGAGCTTGAGGTGTTTCCAACTGGACTGGACCGGGAAGGTTTTCTCTGCATGCACCAGAGCAAAAGTAAAAAAAATGAGAGGGATCCTCAGATAATGACCTTATAAAGGCAAAGTTGCAGAACTTGGATGGCCCCTCTTCATCCTAACTTGACCACCACTTTATGTTTATCACCATATCCAGCAACCCCTGCGGCAACTTATTATTTGATGTGTTTATATCCCACCTTCCTCAAATATTTCAAGGTCCTCTATCTATTATTGTTTCCATTCACCAATATGTTGTCTGAGATCACCGAGATCAGTACTGATTTCAAACTGGTCTCCATGATCCGAATGCAACACTCTTGACTATCCCAAAGGTGCTTTTTCAAGAGGCAACTGGACCAGTTGGGACTTTGGGAAAACCATGATCTAGATCAGGAGTGTCAAACTCAAGGCCCGGGGGCCAGTACTTAAATCTGGCCCCCGGGACCGCCCTGGAAACAGCGAAGGATCAGCCTGCAGTGCTTCTGCCAGCAGAAACAGTCTCCTGAATTCAGTTTTCAGCTGCTATGGCTTCCTGCAACTCTCTGCCAGCAAAAACAGAGCTCAGGAGGGCCAAATGCATGATGTTGAGCTGGCCATGCTCATCCTGGTCACGCCCACCCCAGCCCCCAGAGGACATAACACAACCCTGATGCGGCCCTCAATGAAATTGAGTTTGACACCCCTGATCTGGATAATTGAGAATCTCCATAAACACTCTGACTACTTTGCTACATCAGGATCTCAAACCTTATCAGTCTGATATGCAATTCAATTTCAATTTCAATCCTTTATTGTCAATGCACAATATGTGTGCAGTGAAATTGAGTGAGCCTCCATCGGTACAATCACAGGATACAGAATACATTCAGATATAGAATACATCTCCAGACTTATAAACAAATCCCTAACCCCGGGAAATGCCCGGGCTACTGATCAAGCTACTGATCTACCCATTTAATTCCAATACTTTTACCCATTATTCATTTTTGTATCTTTTTTTTTTCTATACAAACTACCATCTATCTAACTATATCAATTACAGAATTTGTATAGGAAAACCCTACTGAAAGCAATTTACGGTTTAATTTGTAACATAATAACTATGGAAAAATTCTGCTGTATTATTTAGGGATAAACACTACTAGGCAAGAGCCCCAGTGAATAGAGTTGAGAAAGGGGAAAGATGAAACCATGCAAACATCACACCTGAATTCCTATACATTCTCACTGGAAGAAAGACACTCTGAAATCACTGGGATCCTCTTCTCAGTAAAAAACCATAACTTTGTTATGTTAGCAATTCCAGTCTCCAGTACTATGCTGTTATATGGTTCACTTAATTAATCTCTAAGAGTTTTGACAGCAGAGCTACATTTTTAAAAACTGAGAAGTAAAATAAAATAAGTAGATGATGAATCTCCATTATTATAGCAGTCTCCTCCAAAAACTCTTCATGCAGTATTTCAAGCTGCTACTGAAATGAGAATGGAATCCTGAAATTTTAGGGTTGGAAAGTCATTCATCCAATCTTCCATGAATAATACAACAGCAATCTTGGGGGAACAATTCCATTAGGGCTTGTATGCAGGGTGGATTTGATTTAAATCAAATCTATTTAAATCACAATTTAAATCACAATTTAAATTGCTAGTAAAAAGGATTTAAATCAACCTGATTTAAATCATAATTTTAAAAGCGCAACCGTCATCTCTGTCCTGTAGCGGCTCCTCCTCTGACTTGCTGTTGACTCACCGAAAGTCCCAATATTGCAGAATATACGGCTCATGCTACATAACTAAGCTCCATTTCATGCTGAATAAATTATTAATGCATCTTAAATAGAAAACTATCTTTAGGTAGATTTTTACTCCAAAAGCATTTTATTAAAATAAATTTGATAAAAAATGAAAAAAAAATCCAATTTAAATTTTAAATAATCCGTTTTCTTTTTATTTTTTAAATCATAGATTTTTATCCACCCTGCTTGTATGGCTGCCAGCAGTTCGGCAATTCGATTTTCACCAGCTCAAGGTTGTCTCAGAGCCTTTCATCCTTCCAAGGTTGGTAAAATGGGGACTCAGATTGTTGGGGGCAATAGGCTGACTCTGTAAACCACTTAGAGAGGGCTGTAAAGCCCTGTGAAGCGGTACGTAAGTTTAAATGCTACTTCTATTGTATGGCTAACTTTGGGGCATGAGAAATCATCCTGTAATTCAGTTCAAGTAGATACAAGTGAATGCTGCTCAGTTATGCACTGTAGTGTACTGTATTGATGAATACCTGAAAAGCTAGTTGGCAGATGAATTCAATCCATTGGTTAGGTTGATCTCCTGCGAACAACCAGTTGCGTTCCAGCATGCACAAGTAGAAAGGCACTGTGTCCTTGGGGGAGCTCTGATCTTTGGCTCTTTCCACAGAGACACAGTCCGAGAGGCGAATAACTTTACGTTCCCCTTTCCTCAGGGTTGCTTTTCCTGCTGCACCACCATCACGTGCTTCAAAGTACTCGAGACGGGCAACACCAAAGGGACTGTCAGCAAAAAGCTGGACCCATACTTTCCGCCAAGTCTTCTGTGAATGGAGGCAAAGAAATGTGGGAATGAAGCAATCCAGGAAACAATCCAATTGCAGTCAAATATTTGCACACACGAGGAAGAAATAAGAAAATAAGTTTGAAGCAGCTGCACAGAAACAGAAAAAAAAAATGATTCTGCAGCTACTGAGCCACTCATAGAAGTAGGAGCCAATGTACAAAAAGGCAAACATTTGTTTTTCATTACTCCATAGTCCCGCTGTGGCATTTATAATAAGCATAGAAAGTTTTTGTACGTGGATTTTGGCAATCATGAGGATTTATCCGAGGACCCAAATCTTCCTTTCTTATGTATAGCACCGGGTGAAATATTGTTTCTATTGTTTTTGTTTATGTTTTGTTGTTATTATCAATAAAAAAAATTATATATAAAAAAAAAGAAAGTATTTGTACAATTACCTCCTCTAGTATCAGACCCAGGATTTAATGTCTTTGCTCCCTGAAATCATATCAAAATGTAAATTTCTTTTTTTACATAAAAATTTCATTGATTTATAATATAACATACCAAAACAATACAAAAGCTAATACTAGGAAAGATAGGGAAGGGAAAAGGGAAAGGAAAAGTGTGGAAAATGGGGGGAGGGCAGGCGGTTGGGAGAAAGAAATTGACTTCCGACTCCCTTTGGTGCAGTAGAATAGGGTAATAACACCAAACCACAACTTTTTACTTTTACATAATAGTCTGAACTAGCTATTTCTATAACAACGAATCTGTCTAACCAGTAAAACCCAAAATCAAAGTTTCTTTTTTTTTCTACTTCAAGCACAAAGTCCAGAAAGTGGTTTCCAGGTAGAAACAAAAGTATTTGTGTTTCTTTCCTTGATCAAAGAGGTCAATAGAAATGTAAATTTTAATCTTCATGGGATTCAAAAAAACTACAGACTTTATAGTGAGTAATAGTTTCAGGGCTCTCGGCTATTATTTATTGGACCAACTCATCTACCAGCTCATCTTCCGCCGGTGCCTGTTCTTTCCTTTTTGACAATTGCATTTCATAGTCTGAGATCAGCGATTGAGCAAGTGAAATATAGTGGTTTTCATTACGCAAGTCAGATATGTAATTAGTTCAAAAAAGGCCAGAGGAAAGTGTGTGAGCTGTTTTTCCTTGTGGATTTGTCTTTAAAACATAAACTAAACTAAATAAACTGTCTAAACTAAAGCTTATAAAACTGCTGCCTATCAGCGTCAATAATTCTCCGCCAATGTAACTATGTTCTAAGCTATTTTCTACACCCATCCACCCACCCAATTTTTGATGAAACAGCTTAGAATCAGAGGTTTCTGGTTTTAAGAGAAGTATAGGCAAAATGTCTGAAAATGATGGAAATACTTTAAAAAAAAAAACATATAAAAAAAATAAAAAAAAAAAAAAAAAATAAA
>JAEANM010004506.1:0-20713 GCA_017656035.1 Myanophis thanlyinensis
GCTTTGCTGGCTGGGGAATTCTGGGAGTTGAAGTCCAAACATCTTAAAGTCGCCAAGGTTGAGAAACACTGCCTTAGGTAGAGCCGGAAGTTTTCAGCTTTATGTCGCTAGATGGCGCACTATAGATAAGCAACGCCCGCGGTAGATGACTGTCGCTACAAATAAAGAGCATCGGTAATAGAGGCCAAAGGCGTTGAAACATTCGAATATTAGATTGCTAGAGAGGACTTGGAGGAGAGGAAAGGAGGAGAACAGCAGCCAGCAGCAGAGGAACTTCCTCTTCCGGCTCTCCGCTGAGAAAATCGAGGCGAGGAGGGTGGGCCTCTTGGTCTTCCCAGGGTCGAAGTAGCAGCTGAAAGGTGGAGGAGAGGCCGGAAACAAGTTGTAAGTAAGGAGTAAGGAGAAATTTTCTGACTGTGAGAACAACCAACCAAAGGAACATCTTAAGTTGTGGGAGCTCCATCACTGGAGGCTTTCAAGAGGAGACTGGACTGTCAATCTGTCAGAAATGGTGGGGGTTGGACTAGATGACCTACAAGGTCCCTTTCAGCTCTGTTAATTTGTAAGTAGGGCTGTTTGGGTTTCCCCATGGTGTGGAAGAAGTAGAGGCTGAAACATGTCGGCTGCTGCATCTTTTTTTTCCCTTCCCTGGATTTTATTCCACTGGCTGTGCATGCTTTAAAAGCTGTTGCCTGCAAGTTTTTGCTTGTTGGGAGAATTAAAAAGCCTCCTTTATGTCAGGGTTGACACCTTGTGATTTTCTGACATCTGGGCAAGAGTATGAAACTGATCTGCCCCTGCTGCCTTCCTTCGGGGATTTTGTTTTTAACTTTCATATCTAGCAAACAAACACCGGATTTCCTAGTGGTGCCCCATCCATGCATTAACCTGGCACAACTGTGCTTATCCCAGGACTTCTTTTAAAATAGCTACTGAACACCGTTTGGGATGTTCAGATTTACAGACAGTCCTCGCTTACTACCTCTAACCACTCTGCTTTCAAAGTTACAATGGTGCTGAAAAAGAAGACTTACAACTTTTCCTCAAAGTTGTGGCCATCACAGTTATTTATGGGGTGGGGGGGTGGGGGGGTGGCACTGGTTTGCATTTATGACAGTTGTGGTGTCCCACAGTCATGGACTCACCATTTAGAGCATTGGCTTTCAACAAACCAAACCAGTTGGAAATTGATAGGAAGTTGCAAGTCACGTTACATTGCTCTGAGCAGACCACAGTGATTTGCTTAATGACCGCAGCCAGGAAGGATGTTGTAAGTTGGCATGGTTAAGTGATGTGTTACTTAATGACCACACCATTTAGGAATGGACATGCCAGTCCCAATGGCTTTTGGTAAGTGAGGATTGCCTGAATTGGGATGTCACCAGTGTGGTTGTGGACACTATTTTTTGCCCCTTTTCTTATTTGGAGTGGTGGATTCCAAAAATGGTCCTTTAAACCTTGCTGAGACTCTTTAAGATCTTTTTTCTCAATTAAGCCTCACCCTGCCTTTCTAAAATTAGATCAAAAAGTGTGAGTGCATCCACATATATGTGTATATGTATAATCTGTCCCCAGTACTTCCCTATACAGTATATATGTGTGTTGATTACACTTTCTGTGAATTTGGGATTGACAGAAGTTAACAAGTAAATTTCATGATTGTATATTTGAATTTGGATCTCATTAGACCTGTATGGTGAAAATGAATGATAATGTAAGTGGTTAAGTTAACATTTTGGGGTGTTTTTTAATTGTCACGTATGCTTTTTTTTCCTCATTTTTGCAAATTTGTGCAGCCCTTTTATAAACCATAATTAAACTAACTCTTATGTGAATCAACATAATGCCAAAGAGAGCGCTGTGGAGAACTGAGAATCACAAGCAGCATTAAAATGGAAAGCAAACCAAGGCAGCAATCAAAATCTTACAGTTCCTCTACAAAAGCTACAAAACTCTTCCTCTTCCCCAGCAGGTGACAGACTAGGAAAACTCTTGCTAAAAAAAGAAGGTTACTGAATTTTGTCCATTTTGTGTTTCTTGCCACAGTTGCTAAGTGAATCATTGCAGTTGTTAACTTAGTAACACATTTGTAAAGTGAATCTGGCTTGTTGTCTTTGCATATCAGAAGGGGGCAAATGGTGAATTGCATCTACATGGAGGGAAACATACAGTGGGGATACCCCAAGGCTCTGTCTTCCCAGTACTCTTCAACATCTTCATACATGATTTTGGCGAAGGGATAGAAGGGAATGTATCCAATTTGGAGACCACAGAAGTTATCTTAACAGACTTGAACAGCACAATGTAATTTCCAGTACAATGTAATCCAGCAGTGAGAAAAATAGTTTTTACACTTAAGCAGGAAAAACTAAATGCACAATCTATAGAAGAGGTTGAACTTGGCTCAGTAGCAGTAGCTGTGAGATGGATCTAAGAGTTCCAGTGGACAACCACCCCAAGTATGAGCTAGCAGTGTGTTGCAGCTACAGAAAAAATAAACTCTTTGTCTGCATCAACAGAGGGATAGTATCAAGATCACACAAAGTGTCAGTACTGCATTATACTGTACTAGTAAGGCTACACTTGGAATATTGTGGCCAATTTTGGTACAAAAAAAGATGAGAATCTAGAAAGAGTGCAGAAAAAAGCCACAAAAAACTAGGGACTAGATTCTAAAATATGGGCTAGGTGTTGACATGATAGTAATCTTTCAATATTTTGAAGGGCTGACACATTTGAGGGAGTCGTCCTATTGCCTGAAAGGAGGACAAGAAGTAACAGATGGAGATTTATCAGAATGAGATCCAATCTAGAACCAAGGACAAAGTTCCTATCCTCCAGAAAGTGATCTATCAGTGGCGGTTTTTGAGAGGAGATTCAACAGCGATTTGCCCGGCCTGTTTGGAGAGTTGAACCCTTCCAACTTTTATTCTGTAATTCTGTAAGAACTTCGTGAACTTTTACAGAGCAGCACATAGCTAAGAGAAGTAGTGTCACATTTCACTTGGCTGAGTTGCAAAGTTCGATTGCTAGGAGTCGAAAAACGACTAGATAGCGTGTAATCGGTGAAAACATCTTGCAAACAGGACAAACATGTTTTTCCGCCTCCTGTCGTGAGATGGCGGTCAGATAGGATAGGCACCATTTGTGCCTAGAGAGCCAACCCCGTATATACGGTCATAGCACCCGCTGTGTTTCAGTTTAAAGGAGTTAAAACCATCGAGTAGTGTATTGCTAGATAGAATGGGAGGAGAGGAGAAGCCCAGAGGAACTTCCTCTACCAGATCAGATTGCTTGCTGCTCGTGGGAGGATTGGTGGTGTGCAGAAAGGCTTTTGTGCTCTTCCCAGGATCGAAGCAGCAGCTGGCAGGTGAGTTGAGGAGAGGTCGGAGGAGAGGCTGGGTTGAACAAGTAGGGCTGTTAGGTTTCCTCCACATCATAGAATCAGAGGAACAATTAGGGTATAGAATTGAATATAGAATAATAGAATTCTTTATTGGCCAAGTGTGATTGGACACACAAGGAATTCGTCTTTGGTGCATAGGCTCTCAGTGTACATTAAAGGAAACGGTACATTCAAGTCAGGAATCGCAAGATACAACACTCAATGATGGTCATGGGGTACAAAGAAGCAGTAAAATTATAACAGACCCAAAGGAGCTTTTATTCAAGAGGCAACTGGACTTTCTGGTTTTTCTTTTGAAGATGTTTCACTTGTCATCCAGGAAGCTAAACGTCTTCAAAGAAAAACCAGAAAATCCTGTTGCCTCTTGAAAAAAAATAAAAAAACCACCTTTGGGACAACCATGACCTAGATTAGATGATTGAGAGTCTCCATAGATATAGAAATAAAAGAGTTGGAAGGGACCTTTGATATCATCTAATCCAACCCTCTGCTAGAGCAGGAGACCTTGCACCATTCCAGACCAATGGCTGTCCAGTCTCTTCTTCAAAGCCTCCAGTGATGGAGCACTCACAACTTCTGAAGGCAAGTTGTTCCACTGGTTAATTGTTCTCATTTCTCCTTGTTTCTAGGTTGCTTCTCCCCTTGATTAGTTTCCATCCATTGTTTCTTGTTCTGCCTTCTGGTGCTTTGGAAAATAAGTTGACCCCCTTCTTTTTTGTGGCAGCCCCTCAAATATTGGAACGCTGATATCTTGCCACCCCCTAATCCTTCTTTTCACTAGACTAGACATTCTCAATTCCTGCAACCCGTTCTTCATATATTTTATTCCTCTAGCCTCCAATCATATTTATTGCTCTTTCGTTTCTTCTCTGTTAGTAAGTACAGGTGGTCCTCGACTTACAACACTCCATTTAGTGACCGTTCAAAGTTACAGCGGCACTGAAAAAAAGTGACTTATCCTTTTCAAACATTTATGACCGTTGCAGAATCCCCATAGCATTTAATATTGTATGAGATGCAATGACAATAAAGTAAACTAAATACTTTACATTTGGACTTAAATGACTTAACATTTGGATGCTTGACAATTGACTTACATTTATGACGGTTGCAGTGTCCGGGAGTCATGGGATCCCCTTTTGCCACCTTCTGACAAGCAAATTCAACGGGGAAACCAGATTCACTTAACAACTGTGTTACTATTTTAAGAACTGCAGTCATTCACTTATCAAATGTGGTGAGAAAAGTCTTTGGAACGAATGGCCCCCGGAGATCCGGACCGTCACAGACCTGCGGACCTTCCGGCACACATTAAAGACCCATTTGTTTCAACAGGCCGGTCTGGCCTAGCATTAATTTTGGGGTTGTAATTGGTTTTTTAAATTTTTTAAATTTTAAATTTTTTAAATTTTATAATCTTAATGAATCACTTTATTTTTTAATCTGTTTTTAATTGTTGTTGATTCATTGCCTTGTTTTTTAGATGGTTGTACACCGCCATGAGTCCCCTCTCGGGAGAGACGTGGTTTAAAAATTTGAATAAATAAGATAAAATAAATAAAATGAGGCAAAACTCACGTAATAAATTTTTCACTTACCAGCTTAAATTTTGGGCTTAATTGTGATTGAAAGTTGAGGACTACCTATATTAAGTCCAGTATATAGCTGACTTCTAATTCCCTCCTCCACCTTTTTGGGATGACAAAATTGTCAGGTTCATCGGGAACCTTTAAGAAGGCACCGGACAACAATTTTTCTGGAATGGTATCAGGTCTCCCCCTGAGCAGGGGATTCGACTAGAAGATCTCCAGGGTCCCTTCCAACTCTGTTCTGTTATAGACCTGCTGGGTTTTTTTGGCGGTAATGTTGGACTGATCTGCCACTAGTCTCATCTGGGATTTTTGTTTCGTTTTTTACTTTCATGTCTAGCCAAAAAGCTCAGTATTTACTATTGGTGCCCCAGTGCTTAAGCCAGCACTTTCTAAAAAAAATAAAAAATAGCTATTGAGGAAAAAGGGAAGAGAAAAAAACGTAGGGTAAAGGGGAAAAGAAAAAAAGGATACTTGCTGCCATTAACAGATAACATCAAAGTTCCATTTTTTCCCCAAGTTCTTTATCCATTAAGCCAGGGGTCTCCAATCTTGGCAACTTGAAGACTTGTGGACTTCAACTCCCGAAGTCCACAAGTCTTCAAGTTGCCAAGATTGGAGACCCTTGCATTAAGCCTAAAAGGAAACTCTCTGGTTTTATGTTTATATTCACTTTAAAAAATCTTCTGTATTAACATATCTTTGTCTTTATTAACATTTCTATACCGCCCCACTCCCAAGGGACTCGGGGCGGTGTACAGCCAACATACGAATGGCATATGAATCCTACTCCAATATTTCTTTGCTTTGTCCACCGTAAATGATAATGTGATATAGAATAACAGAATGGGAAAGGATCTTGGAAGTAATCTAGTCCAAATCCTGCTCTAGAAGAAGAAAGAGCCTATATACCATTTCAGACAAATGGCTGTCCAGTCTCTTCTTAAAAGCCTCCACAACTTCTGAAGGCAATTTGTTTCGCTGGTTAATTGTTACCACTGTTAGGAAGTTTCTCTTTAATTCCAGGTTGTTTCTTTCCTTGATTACTTCCCAACCATTTCTTCTTGTCTTGCCCCTTCTGGTGTTTTTGGAAAATAGTTTACCCCCTCATCTTCGTGGCAGCCCCTGAAATACTGGGACACTGCTAAAATAGCTCCCTAGTGTCCTCTGTTTGGCATCATCTGTTTTTGACAAATCTGTGTGGTCTTCTGATTATAACTTTGCTTTTAGGTGCTTTCAGATTTGTGGCTTGATTGTTTTTTTCCCCAAGATCTTCCCTGATAATGATGTCAGACTGATTGGTCTGTAGTTTTCTGGATTTTTTTTTTTTTTTTTTTCAGAATCCAGTCTGGGTCGGTCACTGAGACCAGAGGTTTTATCTTCCAAGCTTTTGGATTCATGCTGGAGCCGTTTTCAGGGAACATTTCTTCTTCAGCAGTTTTTTTTTTTTAAACCCACGTCATCTGGTAGTTTCCCAGTGCTCCAAGAACTTTGAAAAATGTGGTTCAGAGTTTCAGAGATCATGTCTGCCTGTTCCTTCAGTACTCCGGGATGGATGTAATCTGTCGGGATTTGGACATTTGAATCCATCTAGAGCTGACAGGTGTTCTCTAACCTTATTTATTTTAATTTGCATTTTTAGCCTGTCTTTTACAGTTTTGTTTTTGATAAGTTGGTTGAGTGAAGAAGGCAGGTGCAAACAATGAATTAAGCAGTGCTGCCTTTTCTCTGCTGCCTGTTATTTCCTTAGCATCATCTCCCATTAGTGGACCGATTGTTTCATTAACTTTTTTTCTTGTTTTTTTTTAATGTATCCAAAGAAGCTTTTTAAATTGTTTTGGACATTTGTTGCAAGTCTTACTTCACCTTTAGCTTTCCTAACTTTAGCATTGCAAATTCAGGCTATTTGTTGGTATTCTGCTCTTGTTATTTGTCTTTTTTCCGTTTTTTGTATTTATCCTTCCCCCCCCCCCCCTTTCAGTTAATCTGAGATTTCTTTGTGTAACCATGCTGGTTTTTTCTTGTTTTTCTTTTTCAGTGGTATTGAGCTGGATTGGGCTTTTATAATCATATTTTTCAGGGTTTCCCAAACTTCTTAATTTTAAAATTTTTCATCCATGGGATCCTTCCCAAAATCTCTTTGAGTTTGTTAAAATCAGCTCTTTTAAAGTCTAAGGCTCTGGTCTGATTAAGTTATGTTGCTTGTCTGTTTTATATTGAATTCTAATATGACATGATTACTCTCCCCCAAAGTTCCAGCTAGGTTGGTTAGGAACCTATTTGATTTCCAACTTGTTGCTGAGTTTTTCCTCCCAGTTGATATCAGGGTAGTTGAAGTATCCCATTACTACTGTGATGTGTTTCCTAATTGATTAGCAAAAAGTTCATCTATTTCTTCTGCTTGGTTGGATGGCTGTAGTAATATACCTATCACAATGTTATTCTTTTTTTTCTCTTTATGTTGACCCACATACATTCCAGGAGGATTTCATCCTTACTTTTGTGCATCTCTGTAGAGATGTAATGACGTCTAACATATAATGCAATTCTACTCCCTCTTTTGTTAGGTCTGTTTCTTTTGAATAGTTTGTATCCTTCTATTAGTACATTCAAGTCATGTTATTAATTTTATGATAAAAAGTTCCTTCTTTACATTTATATTTCCAACACTTATTTGAGGTGCCTTTATAGATTCCTGACAATTTGTTCGGTATCAGATACCAACAGTACACCATCTTATAAAAGTTTTCTTTTGAATTATATTTTAATGGGAATTTTAGACCTTTCATCCATATAGTCTCCCGTTATTCAAGTATTCTATCCAAAATTCTTTGCTTGCTGAATCATCATGCTTTAAATACTGATTCTCCAAGTTCAATTTCAATAACAATTTATAAATTTTCATAATATGTTATCACTACCACACAATAGGATTTTTCAGTTCATTTTTTGCAAATTCAAATTCAAATCCATATCTGTTTTGTCTAGTTTAAATCTTTGAATTGTAAATATGTAAACAAACGGCAAGCACATCATTCTGATTCCAACTGCTCTCTAGACTTAAGGATAAGGTCACCATAGCTGATGGCTACTATTTGACCATAAGTCTACCAGTCTGGCCTCGCCACCATTTCTTTTTTTTAAAAAAAGCTTCCTGGAGGAAAAACTCAAAAGTGCATCTTTGCAGAAGAGAACCTTACTTTATATTTATTCCAAACACTTGGGATTGAATGTTTTAAAAAGTGATTATTAAAATCAAAATTTGCTTTAACCTTATCAACCCATAAATAGCCATGCCATCCAAATCTTAATTCATGGCCCTCTAGCTCAAGTAACCTTTTACTTTAGAGAGTCACCCACTCTTTTTGCCAAACAAAAAAAAACAATAACCATCAAATTACAATTACAAATCTGGTAAACCTCCTCTTTCCTCAGCGTCCTGCGATAATTTATATTTAATTCTTGGTTTTTCCCCTTGCCAAATAAACTTACAGATGTCTATCTGCCATTGTTTAAATGGAGTTATCAGTTACAAGTTTTGGTAAAGTCTGCAACAGAAAAAGCATCTTTGGTAAAACATTTATCTTAATTACAGAGATTATATCCAATAATTGCAGTGCTAAGAATTTGTGATTGATCCAAATCAACAAGTGTATTTCATGATTGAAAGGATATTTGAACTTGGATCTTGGTAATCTTTAATAGGTCAAATCAATCATAATTAACGTAAAAGGTTATTTTACCACTGGCATGTTTGCTATTTACTTGTAATGTGTTCTTTTTTTCACACATTCTGCAACTATTTTATAAACAATTAATGTTACATTTTTATTTGAATCTTACAGAAAGAGGATGCCAATAAAAGCACTCCAAGCAACTGAAAATAACAAGCAACTTTGAAAAGGAAAGCAGATCAAAACAAAAATAAAAATATTTTCCATTTACTTCAGAAAAACACACAATTCTTCTCCTTCCCCAGGAAGCAATAGACAAAACAGAGAAAATCAAGAGAGATTTTCAAGTTGGAATAAGTAAAGTGCACAGAACACAAGGAACCATTACATGAAAAGGTGACGAGGATTATTTTTCCATTTAGAAAAAGAGTGAAATATCTGGAAGTCATTGGGGAGAAAAAGGTCAACTGGGAAGCTACATAGGGCAGATAGTAATGGAGGCTTCATCTTCTGAGGAAGAAAACAATAGCTTGAATCAAAGCTCCATCCAACAAGCATCACACATACTTGTGACCTCTTCAAGAGTATCAGTGGTGAAAAAGTTTGATAGATCTGCCTATTATGGGAAAAGAACAGATTGCAAATCACAGCTGATTGTGGACAACACAATCCACTCTGAAGAAAAGCCATACAAATTATCTGAATGTGACAAAATCTTTGGTCAGAATACCTCCTTTTTGGATCATGAAAAGACCCACACAGGAGAGATGCCCTACAAGTGTTCTGAATGTGGTAAATGCTTTAGCGAATATGGACACTTGGAGATACATCAGAAGGTTCACATCAGGGAGAAACTCTATGACTGTCCTATTTGTGGGAAAAGTTTTATGGCAAATTCCCACCTGGAGATACACCAGAAAACTCACATAGGAGAGAAACCCTTTGAATGCCCTGATTGTGGGAAAACTTTCAGTCAGAATTTAAGCCTGGTGAAACACCAAAGGACTCACATAGAAGAGAAACCATTTGAATATCCTGACTGTAGTAAAAGTTTTGATCAGAATTCCCACCTGGTGATATACCACAGGACACACACAGGAAAGAAATCACATGTGTGTCCTGATTGTGGGAAAAGCTTCATTGCAAATTCCCACCTGGTGATACACCAGAGGACTCATACAGGAGAGAAACCTTTTGAATGTGCTGATTGTGGGAAACGTTTCAGTCAGAAATATACCATGATGAAACACCAGAGGATTCACACAGAAGGTAAACCATTTGAATATCCTGATTGTAATAAAAGTTTTGGTCCGAATTCCCACCTGATGATACACAACAAGACATACAGAGCAAAGAAATCATATGTTTGTCCTGATTGTGGGAAAGGTTTCATTGCAAATTCCCACCTGGTGATACACAAGAGGACTCACACAGGAGAGAAACCTTTTGAATGTCCTGATTGTGGGAAATGTTTCAGTCAGAATTCCAGCCTGTTGAAACACCAAAGGACTCACACGGGAGAGAAACCATTTGAATGTCCTGATTGTGGAAAAAGTTTCAGTTTGAATTCCAACCTGGTGATACACCAAAGGACTCACACAGGAGAAAAACCCTTTGGATGTCCTGATTGTGGGAAATGTTTCAGTCAGAATTCCCATTTGTTGATTCACCAGAGGACTCACACAGGAGAGAAACCGTATAAATGTCTTGATTGTGGAAAATGTTTCAGTCAGAATTACAACCTGGTGATACACCAGAGGACTCACAGGGGAGAAAAACCCTATGAGTGTCCAGAGTGTGGGAAAACTTTCACTTACCATTCTGATCTGATAAAACACCAGAAGACTCACACAGGAGAAAAATCATGAGGGTCTAGAGCAGGTGTGGGCAAACATTTTGACTCGCGGGCCACAATGACGGGCTCCCCCATCCCCACCCTTACTCCCCCTCCCGCAACCCCCCCCCCCGTGTGTCTTTGCAGGCGTGGGATGCCGAACGCAGCAGCTCTGGATAAGAAGGTAAGAGGGCGGCGGGAGGGGGGCGGGTGCGCACGCGCGTGGCTCCGCAGCAGCTACGCCGGCTCTTATCCTGCCGCCCAAGTGCTGCTGATGGCGAAAAACAGCTCCGGCAAGACGAGCATGCACTCCATCGCGGGATTTAGTTGGCGAAGTGGAGCGCATGCTTGTCTTGCTGGAGCCGCTCTTCGCCATCAGCAGAACCTCGACGGCGGGAAAAGAGCTGGTGTTGCTGCTGCGGAGTCGCGCACGCGCACCCCCCCCCTCTCCTGCCCACCGCCCTCTTACCTTCTTCTCCAGGGCTGCTGCGTTCGGCATCCCACGCCTGCAAAGACACGCGGGTGTCAGCAGCCTGTCCCGCTTCGCCGGGCGGCTCCCCGCGGCCCTCCCGGATGGCTCGGCGGCCTCTTCGGCAGGAGAGGGGCCCAGCAGGCGCGGAAGGGCGCTGAGCATCCCTGTGCTCCGGACTAGCCCTGCGGCCGAGGGGCGCCGGGGCAGCAGACGCTCATTGTCATCATCCTGCGCCCAGCCCCAGCCTCGCGTAGGTCGCTCGCGACGTGCCAATCACCAAGGCGGCAGTGACCCTCCAGCGAAGCCGTGGGAGCCATGCTTCTTGAGGGTGCCACGCTCTCGGGTACGCTGCCGCTGTCAGTGAGGGCAGAACTAGTTCCGCGGGCCGGATTAAAAAGCCCAACGGGCCGGGTGTGTCCCGCGGGCCGTAGTTTGCCCATGTCTGGTCTAGAGTGTGGGAAATCTTTCAATTACAGTTCTGACTTGGTGAAACACCAGAGGACACACATAGGAGAGAAACCCTTGGAATGTCCTGATTGTGGGAATTGTTTCAATCAGAATTCTGATCTGGTGACATATCAGAGGACTCAAACGAGGCATAAACCCTTTGAGTATCCTGATGGTGGAAATATTTCAGTCAGAATTCCTATTTGGTCAAACAGCAGTTGCTTCATATAGGAGAGAAACCCTTTGAAAATCCTGTTTGTGGCAAAAGTTTCCATCAGAATTTGAACCTGGTAATACATCAAAGGACTGAGGCAGAGAAATCTTATGAGTGCCCACAGCGTGGGAAAAGTTTCATTAAAAATTTCTACCTTATGAGATAATGGATGACTCACATAGGAGATAAATCATTCAAATGTTCTGTCTGTGGATGATCTTCAGGCATAAATTATTTTTTATTGCCCACAAGGAAATCCACTCGAGGGAAATGTCGATGTGTTTAGAGAAGGCTTGGATTTCATTTCTCATCTCTCATTAGGAATGTAGGTGAGAAATTGATTATTTGAATTCTGGCCTGATTCTTTTTACTCAAACGTCTCAGGATTAGACTTGAGGTGGAGAGAACAGGAAAATTGAAAAGGACTAACCACCAAGTTTCTGGATATTTTATTTTTGCAGAACTAGTGGAATTTGGTGTTTTTGTATATTGATTATGGAATCCCCACAGGTGGAGTTTCCGTCTTCTACCTTATTTTCCTCCAGATTTTGAGCCCCAGAATTCCCCAGCCAGTATAGAAGTAGTCCTCTGGATATAACTGTAATGGGGCCTACCAAATATGGTTGCATGTTGCAATGGTTGTTAAGCAAGATTATCTTGCTTTAACTACCCCACCTCCTTCACTCCCTAATGAATCTATTAAACAAATGTTCAAGTCATTAAGCAGAACAGTGACTACCTCAGGATTGTGGGAATCTCTTGGAGGCCTAGCTTCCACAACCCCAAATTCTTGGTCCCCACAGGCCTTTCCCTCCCCACAGGCATTTTCCTATTCCTATTGGACCTGTGCAATTGTTAGGCCTGATTCCCACTCCACCAGGCATCACAACTTCCTCCTCCATACCTTTTGAAGATGATTGAACTTCCTGCTGATGAAGGAGGACAAGACATGAATTTGTGGGCTGCATAACTGTCGTGGAAGCAGTTGTTATTTTGACTGTGCCTGGGATTCATGCCTGGGCCATGCGGTGGACTTACGGAAGCAGCTGTCATTTTGTCATGCATGCCTCTGTGTCAAAATGGTGGCTGCTTCTGGGTCACTGTCATGTGGGACTGGTACAATGTGTTCTGTTTTGCTACCTTAACACTTTGTAGGCTTTGTTAAGAAATTGTGGGTGCACTAAAAATGGTAGCTGCCTCTGGGAGATTCCCAAAAGGCCAGGCCATGTATTCCTGGGCCACATAAGTGGACAGATATCATTTGTGACATTATTGTGCTGCAACTGCCAAAAAAGCCAAGGCATCAAAAGTGGCATGGTGTCAAGACAAAAATAATAAACTTGCTTTACACTCTGCTGGTGACAGGAGACGTAGAATACTGCACCCAGTTCTGGTCACCACAATACAAATGATGCTGTGATTTTATGAATTGAGGGGCACTTTGGAAAATAGGTACACAATAGCCCTGTAAATGTGCTTGTGATAAAGGGACTTTTTTTAGAAAGATTATTTTCTTCAAAAATATAATATACAGTACAAACTCCAAGAAAATAATGTTTTTTTTCAAAAGCAAAACAAGGATAATTGATAATTTGTAATTGTATACTTATATTTCCCACACACACAAATAAAATATTCATAAATATATTGGAGCAATATTAGTTTCCACCCTTTCTGAAGCAGGCCCAACATTTATAAACTTCTACCTCTATTTACAATAAATTCAACGTTCATCTATCTACGATATATAAAGGCATTGTAATTAATAGTGAACCAACAACAAAGTTAAACATCAAAGCACTTTGTTAACAATTTACTATTGCATTTGACTTGTATAAAATTTAGAATTTAGAAATAAGAAATTCTTATTTTCCACAAATCGTCACAATCATTGTCTCTGATCCGTCTAGGATAAAATATCTTTGTTTGATTCATACGAATAAAACTTTTTCTTACGATTGTAGTTCAGAGCAATTGTGTCTTAGTCCCCAAAATCATAAACCTTTGTTGTCAACCTATTTTTCAAATTATTTTCCAGTTAGATATGGCAAGTCAATTCCCCAATCTTCTTAAGAAAGTCCCGTTCATTACGCATCGAGTCTGTTAACTCCAAAGCCACATCTGCTAGTGGCTGTGCTCCCTGTGGGAGCTTCTTTGGAAGAGCTCAGGCTCAGAAAGGGATTCATTTATGTGTGCTCATAGTCCCAAACTTGTCCATCAGTCCCAGAGGAAGGGGATCTCCCAGACAGTGGTGGAATTCAATTTTTTTTACTACCGGTTCTGTGGGCGTGGCTTGGTGGGCGTGCCTGGGGGGGTCATGTGACTGGGTGGGCAGTTTCTGTAAGCAGGGCAATAAAGATTAGGGTAGAAACAACACCAGAATATTTCTTTCCTGCCTTCCTTACAGGATTAACCTTGTAAAGTGGGAAAAAACAAAATGAGATTTCTTCTAACAACCAGTTCTCCAAACTGCTTAGAAAATTTACTACAGGTTCTAGCGAACTTGCTAGAACCTGCTGAATTTCACCTCTGCTCCCAGAATAGAAATGTTTTCTCACCATGATCCTTTACATCCTTCAGGGTAATCCACCAGCTACAAATAACAAGTTATTTCCCTCCCCATGATATTTCTGGCAAATGACATCCTCTGCAAATGGCGTTTTTGTCTGGGTGCACTAGGGGTAGTCCTGTCAGCAAGTTTCCAAATGAAATCAGAGACACTGAGGCAAATTTGTAATTGTATACATATAAATATATTTAACATTTATATTTTACAGCAAACAAGATGGTCAGGAACACAGAAATATTCTGAGGTAAATCCAAATGGCATACAGAGCACAGAGAAGAAGAAAGCGGGAAAAATGGGAAACGCCCCCTTTACACCTACAGCAGCCAATCATAGAGCAGATTGCCTCATGCAGGAGCCAACACTCTCCAACCAATCAACATACAACTGCCTGTTCTTGCCCACTGTACAATTTTGCTGTTCCAGCTTCTAAATTTAATATACTCACACCCTTCCAATTTATAACTGGACAGCATTTAAACCAAATTGTTTCATAAGATCTTTTGTGTTTTTGTATACTTAATTGTTTTGTTATAAGGTCAGGTAAAGTATTTTCTGGTGGAGAATAAATTATGTCCATTACATTTTCTTTCATTGCTTCTCTGGCATTATAGGGTCTCCTACTTGGAAAGTTGGTCTCTTCCGACACTACATAATTCTGTAAGAACTTCATAAACATTTAGAACTCAGCACATAGCTAATCTTCACAAGCTATTTAGTGTCACATTTCACTATTGCACATGGATCAGTTGCAGTGGTGGGTTGCTAGGAGTCGAAAACGACTTGATGGCATTTAATCAGTGAAAACATCTTACAAACACCTTAAGTAGAGACAGAACAAGTGTGTTCTTTTGCCCCCTATCGGGAGATGGCAGTCACACATCAGTGACTAGAAATAGGCACATGTGGTTGATCTTAAAGGAGTTAAAACCATCGAGTACAGCATTGCTAGAAAGGATGGGAGGAGAGGAACTTTTTCCGGATCACTCATGGGAGGAAGGTGGTGCCCAGAGTAGCTTTTCTCTCTTCCCAGGGTCGAAACAGCATCTGGAAGGTGAGTTGAGGTCAGGTCGGAGGAGAAGCAGGGAGCAAGTAGGGCCGTTTGCTTTCCTCCATGATGTGGAAGCAGAGAAGCAACCAGGCTGAAGTATGTCAGCTGTTACTACATGTTCCTTCCCACTCCAAATTTTAAGTCCACAGGTGCTGCATGTACTGGTGGCATTAAGGAGATTTTCTGCCCTTATTTGGAGCTGAGGATTGAGCATGAGCAAAACTAGTGCTTCAAATCTTGCTTAGGCATCATTTCATCAGTTAAAGCCCCACATTTATAAATTATGGCAGAAGGTTTGACTTTAACCATTTTAGGACATTTTCCAGGCTTGAAACACATGGATGTTCTCCATATGTACATCTGTATTTGTATTTCTCTGTGCATACGTATCAGGGTAGATATGATTTAAATCAAGTCAATTTAAATCAACTCATTTAAATCATGATTTAAATCACTAGTAAAAAGGCTTGACTTAAATCATAATTTTTAAAGAGCAGCTGTCATCTCTGTCCCGCTGTTGATCACCAACAGTCCCATTCACTTTAATGGGATGGCAGGTGATGTGACAGTGACACAACAAGGTGAGGGATGTGGCAGGCAGCAGGTGAGTGGATTCCTACTAACAGGCACTGCCATGATGGATCTGAAATGACAGCTGTTCTTTAATATTATATTTATAAGCTGCTTAGAAGGTTTCACTTTCCTTTTTACTGCTTGCCCTTCCTTCTCACACTTAAAGCCTGATGAAACAGATGCATTTCTCTTCAAGCAATCATACCGTTTGTTGTGTACATAGATTTGCAAAACAATAGGATAAAGGAATATTCCTGAATTATGTTTTATGATTTATAATCCTGGTCACTGTGAAATAGTGTGAATGCATCAATGCAGTGCATGTTATCTCAGCTTTCAGAGCTTGGATTCATTGAATGAGTTTACCAAAAATGTAAATATTGCAGAATATACAGCCTCATGCTGCATAACTAAGTTCTATTTCATGCTGAATAAATTAAATTATTAATGTATCTTAAATAGAAAACTATCTTTAAATACATTTTTACTCCAAAAGCATTTTATTAAAACAAATTTGATAAAAATCTTAAAAATCCAATTTAAATTTTAAAAATCTGAGTTTTTATATTTTTTATTTTAAAAAACCATTGATTTTTATTCACTTTGATATGTGCATGTCCAAATATATAATCTATTCCCATTTCATCCAAATATGCAGCCATGTGAAAAAGAAAGTACACCCTGTTTGAGTTCTATGGTTTTGCATAGCAGCACATTGTAAAAATCATCTGATCCTTAGAAATCTTAAAATTAGGTAAATATAACTTCAGATGAACAACAACACATGGACTATTACATCATGTCATCATATATTTTACAAAAAGAAAGCCAAAACAGAAGCCATGTATGAGAAACTGCTATTGGATAGATGGTCTCATATTAGATTCTAGAATCAAACTCACATGAAGTATTAACACTGCTTTATAAAGCCTTAGTAAGACCATAGCTGGAATACTGCATCCAGGTTTGGTCATCAAATTACAAAAAAGATGTTGGAAAAGTACAAAGAAGAGCAACAAGTTGATTAAAGGCCTGGAAACTACAACATGAAGAACAGTTGTAGGAATCTGGCAACTTTAGAGAAAAGAAGGACTAGAGAGGGTGTTGATGGTAGGCTGATTGGTCTGTAGGTTCCTGGGGATTTTTTTCTTTTTTGAAGATGGGAATTTACATCAGTTCTTTCCAGTCCTCTGGTAATTCCCTGGTGCTCCAGGATTTTTTAAAGCTGTGGTACAGTGGTTCTGAGATGACATCTGCCAGCTCCTTTAGAACTCTGGGATGTAATCCATCAGATCCCATTGATTAGCATTCAGCAAGATCAGACAGATGTCTGGCTTATTTTAACTTTTATTTCTAATCTGTCCTTTACAGTTATGTTTTTGGTAGGTTGGGTTATAGTTTCTTTTTGTGTGAAGACCGATGCAAAGAATGAGTTAATCAGCTCTGCTTTCTCCCTGCTGCCTGTTACTTCTTTACCCTCTCTTTAATGTACCAACTAGTTCCTTAATTTTTTTTCTTGTTATTTATATGTTGGAAGAAACTTTATGATCTTTGACATTTGTTTCAAGTCTTTGTTCATTCTGAGCCTTTGCTTTCCTGACTTTGCAGATTCTGGCTGTCTGATGATATTCTGCCTTAGTTAAGTGTCCTTTTTTCCATTTTTGTACTTGTCCTTTTTGTCTTTCGGTTTGTCAGAGAGATCTTTGTGCAGCCATGCTGGTTTCTTCTTGGATTTCTTGTTTTTCTTTTTCAGTGGTATTGTGCTGCACTGGTCTTTTATGATCATATTTTTCAGAATTTCCCAAACTTCTTGAGTTGTTTTCCCCTTTAGGATTTTCATCCAAGGAATCTTTCCCAAGTTATCTCTGAACAAGTTCTCTCTTGTTAAAATCAGCTCTTTTAAAATCTAAGACTCTGGTAGCATTATGTTCTATTGCTTGTGTTCGTGTTATGTTAAATTCTAATATGACATCACTCTCACCCAAGGTTTCTGCGGTTTCAACTCCCTATATCACTTCTTCTCTGTTATAAGAATTAAGCCAGTATGGCTGTCGCTCCTCTATCTTTTGGACAACAAAGTTGTTAGCTAGATTGGTTAGGAATCTATTTGATTTCTCACCTGGTGCAGAATTAGTCTTCCAATTAATGTTCAAGGTAATTGACAACCCCCATTACTATTGTAGTGTGTTTCCTACATATATTTGTTAGATGGTTGCCAAAGAGTACATTATTTTTTCTGCTTGGTTGGGTGACCTGTAGTATACACCTATGGCAATGTCATTCTTTTTATTTTATTTTATATTGACCCATATGCATTCTTGGAGGTTTCCATCTTTGGTTTTGTGCATTTCTGTAGCAATGTACAGTGCAACTCCACCTCCTCTTTTATGAGGTCTGGGGTTTTTGAATAGTTTGTATCCTTCTATCAATATGTTCCAGTCATGGGTTTCATCCCAAGAAGTTTCTGTAATTCCAACTATATCATGTCTTAAGCCCTCATGATAAATTGAGTCAGTTGTTTTCCAAAACAGTCGTTTTCTTCCCAGTCTTTGTGAGGTGCAGCTCATCCCCTTGCCAAAAGTCCATCATGGAGGTAGTACAGACCATGGTCCAGGAATCCAAAGTTTTTTTGGGTGACACCAACCATTTAGCCAGTGATTTACTTCTACAGTCCTTTGTTCTCTTACTGGGTGTTGACCTTTCGTTGGCTCATACTTGTACACCAACTACTTGTACACCGAGTCCCTTGGGAGTGGGGCGGTATAGAAATAAATAAATAAATAAATAAATAAATTCCTTAACTTTCTTGCCTAGATGCTCCTAATCACTCTATATTGTTTTCAAGTCCTTTTTTGTGTCATTTGTCATTTTGTGTCATTTTTTCTGTCAACATGTAGTAGTAGAAAAGGGTAGTAATCTGTAGGTTTTATCTCCACTTTGGTCTCATCTGTCCAAAGGATAGTGTTCCAGAAATCTTGTGATTTTTTCAGATGCAACTTTGCAAACATTGCTGCCTTGTCCTTTTTAGAGATTAGAGGTTTTCTCCTGGCAACCCTTCTAAACGAACCATACTTGTTCAGTCTTTTTCTAATTGTACTGTCATGAAATTTAACATTTAACATGCTAAATGAGGCCTGTAGAACCTGAGATGTAATGCTTGGATTTTTTTGTAATTTCTCTGAGCATTGCACTGTCTGAACTTGGGGTGAATTTGTTAGGACTTCCACTACTGGGAAGATTGCAACTGTCTTGAATATTTTACACTTGTGAATGTGGAATGTAGAATGATGGTCCTTAAATTGTTTGGAAATAGTATAATCCTTCCCATATTGATGGGCAGCAACAATTGCTTCTCTTAAGATCCCCACTTTCTGTCTTTTTGGCATTTAATTCACATTTCAATGCTGGAGACCAGGAAACTCCTAAAACTTTGGTTTTTATAGAAAGAGTCAAACCTGCTGATGATAATTGATAAGGAGCACTTGGCTACTGCATCACCTCTTCATACCTATGGAAGAGGTAACTGTTTTTTAGTTTTTCACACTTTTCCACATCTCTGTTTTGGTTTTCTTTTTGTAAAAAAACTGATGACATGGGTATAATTTGTCATCTGTTTTTGTTCATCTGACATTATAGTGACCCATTGTTAAGAACTGTAAAGGACCGGATGATTTTTACTATGTTGTGAAATGTAAAATCACAAAACTCAGAGTCTTTTTCACATAATTGTATTTGATAAAAACCCTTTTCAGAGCTAATAATTTGTGACTGACCCAAGTCAACAAGTGAATTTCATGATTGAATGTATATTTGAACTTGGATCCCAGTAGTCAAATGTCACAATTGATGTAACAGATTATTCTAGTATTGTGGTATATTTGCTTTTTCAATGTAATGTATATTTACAAACAATAAAAGTTACATTTTCATTTGAATCTTACAGACAAAAATGATGCCAATAAGACGACACTGGACAACTGAGAATAACAAGCAACATTGAAAAGCAAAGCAAATTGAGGCAGAAATAAAAAATATTCTCCATTTCCTTCAGAAAAACCACACAATACTTCTCCTTCCCCAGCTGGTAAAAGACAAAGGGGGAAAAAATCAAGAAGAGATTTTGAGCTGGAAAAAGTAGAGTATGCGGAACTCAAAGATACATTACAAAAAAGGTCAAAGGAGATTATTTTTCATTTCAGAAAAAGAGGGAAATATTTGGAAGTCAGTGGGGAAGAAAATGTCAATTGGATAGTCCCATAGGACAGGTAGTAAAGCAGGCCTCACTCTGTGAGGAAGAAAAGGGCTTAAATCAAAGCACCACTAAATAAGGGATCGCACATATTTTCAACCTTCTCAAGAATATCAGTGGTGGAAAAACACCATAGATATGCTTATTGTGAGAAAAGCAGACTTCAAATCACAAGTGATTAAGCAGGGAAGAATCCACTCTGGTGAAGAGCAGATACAAATTATCTGATTGTGGCTAAAGCTTAGGTCAGAACAGCTCCTTTTTGGATCATGAAAAGACTCACACAGCAGAGATGCCCTACAAGTGCTCTAAATGTGGTAAATGCTTTAGCGAAAATGGCAATTTGGTGATGCATCAGAGGACTCACACCAGGGAGAAGCTGTATGACTGTCCTGATTGTGGGAAACGGTTCACTGGAAATTGTCACCTTGTTAGACACCTGAGAACTCACACAGGAGAGAAACCCTTTGAATGTCCTATTTGTGGGAAAAGTTTCAGTCACAATTCCAACCTGGTAAGACACCTGAGGACACACACAGGAGAGAAACCCTTTGAGTGTCCTGATTGTGGGAAAAGTTTCAGTCAGAATTCCTGCCTGGTGAATCATCAGAGGATTCACACAGGAGAGAAACCCTTTG
>JAEANM010004507.1:0-20711 GCA_017656035.1 Myanophis thanlyinensis
TGCTGCTCAATTAACCAGAAATCAATAATTTGAAACCAGAAACAGAAATTTTTTGAAAATTTGTTACACAGTGTAATAAATGGAAGTGGAGGAAGAGAAATGGAACTGTGGAAAATTTAAATATGTGACATTCTCAAGAGAACAACATGCATGCCTTTTATGAACATTTTGGCTGGGTCTGTAAATAGCCTTTATGTCTTTTTCTAGTGTTATAGATGTCACTCCCTGTCCCTTGAAAACCAAAGAACAAGAAAGTACAAAATCTGGTTTTATATATTCATTGATTGAATTGTCACAAAACTTCCTTAAATTTCATAACTTCTGGTAAGCTACAATACAGTTGTTCAAATTCTCTGAATGTTTTTGAAAGGATAGATGTTTGGATGAGTTACTGCTGAAGGCTGAACAAATTAAAATGCACTGAATGGAAGTAAAATAAACCTTTGGAAGTGCATTGAAATTAATTTTCAGCATTGGTGAGCGGGTATTCTTTCAATTCATTGTTGAAAAAACATGTTATATGCCAGTTTCCCGTTTGTAAATATATTGAATGTTTTGTGAAAGCTTCAGTTACAATTTGAAAAAAAATTAAAGCTTTATACCCTTTTTGGTGTTAAGCAGATAATCCAACATTTCTAGGGATTAGTTAATAATTTCAGTTCCATGGATTTTATTCAGCATTTTGCTAATTACTGCTTTTACAGGGTGTGAGCTTTGTGCATCTTGATACTTAGCTTCTGCTTTGAAAAGCTGTTTTTATTTTTATTTAATTAATTAGATTTTGGTGTTGTCCACTCCATAGTGACTTTTCAAATATCCCACATTTATTATCCTACAAAGTAGGATGGGATAGATTGAAGGAAGCTCGAAATCCTTTTCCGTGAAAGACCTTAATCTGTCACAGATTTGTGAATCTTTATATTTAGTATCTTTTAAGGCAAGGATTGACTATCCCCCCCAGATACATAGCATTAAAGCAATTTCTTTTCAATCTATTTTGAACTGTTCAATAAAAGTTAATTCTTTGTTTAAGCATTTCCAAAGTAACTGCTGTTTTATATCTTCCCCTTGATTTATCAAGTCACGTTTAGCTGAGATCTATAGAGTAGAAGAACAAGAATCTTGGTGGTGTTTTTGGTATATGCCATTGTGAGTGATTTAGGATAGAAATTTTCTGGTTAGCCTTTAAGATCAGTGTTTAGTGCCCAACAGTTATGTGCAAAATAAATAAACTTTGACAAAGAAAAGTGGCAGCAATTTTGATTGAGAAAATTCCATATATGATAACGATATTATGGTGGGTGATATTACCATATTCAGGCTGACCTCAGACAGAAAGGTCATAAAACTGTGGCTATTTTAAGAATTATTTGGATTAGGTACAGCATTAGGACATTCATCAGTTTGCAAATGGATAATGCATAACAGAAAAACAACGAAGCCACATTTTTAAAAGTTGTACGGTGAATTTAATTTGCTATATAGATTATGATAGCATAATTGAGCATTCTGTCGGGGCTAGAATATTGGTTTCTTGGCTCATTTTGCAGATGAAACAAATCAGGTATAGGCAGTCTTTACTTAATGACCACTCGTTCAGCAAACAGAATTAAAATGACACTGAATAAATGGTACTTCCTTGAAGTTAAGGCTATCCTAGTACCCCTATGATCATGTGATTACGATCTGGATGCTGGCAACTGACCTTGCACTAACAACAGTTTGTGATCTTCCCTGCCAGCTTCCCACAAGGTAAATCAGTGGTGAAGCTAGCAAGGAAAGTGGAAAGTTGCTTTGGTTAAGTCTTTTGCGCCTGTCAGTAGCCAATCTTGTCTGCTCCGCTTGGACTGTGCACCCTCCCCCAACTTGTATCAGCCAGCTAAGCTAGGTCATACTTAAATTATGCTGCCATGCCATTGCACAACCTTGCACACCCTGATGTAGCCATTCAAAGTTACAATGGTGCTAAACGGGGATTTAATGGGGTACAGAATGCGGCTGCGCGGACAATTATGGGAGCTCCTCGGAGCTCCCACATTACATCTTTCCTGCGCGAGCTGCATTGGCTTCCTGTGGCCTTTTGGGTGCAATTCAGGGTGTTAGTGCTTACTTTTAAAGCGCTCCATGGCTTGGGACCCGGGTACTTACGGGACCGCCTGTTGCTGCCGTCAGCCTCCAGTCGATCGGTGCGTTCCCACAGGGCAGGCCTCCTCGGGGTTCCACTGTCAGGACGGTGTCGTCTGACAGCCCCGAGGGTACGAACCTTCTCTGTGGCTGCGCCCTCCCTGTGGAACGAACTCCCTCTGGAGATCTGAACCATTGCGGACCTCTGGGCCTTCCGATGTGCCCTAAAAACTCATTTATTCTAACAAGCCGGCCTGGCCTGAAATTTGAGGGGTTTTTAAATTTTGAATTTGATGTTAAATTTTAATTTGCTGAATTTTAAATTTCAAATTTTAATTGTCTAAATTTTATAACTTTATCAACCTTAATTTAATTAATTTTAACTGGTTTTAAATTGTTTATATGTGTTTTTTACTTGGCTGTACACCACCACGAGTCCCTTGGGAGATGGGGCGGTATAAAAATCTTGATATTAAATTAAATTAAATTCTTGTAATCCCTGCAGTCAGATGAACATGAACTAGCAATTGACCCAGATTTCTGACTGTCACCGAGCTCAATGATCATCATTTGCAATTTTCATTGTCAGCCACGATAAGGAAAGTGAATGGAGAAACCAGCAGGAGATTGAAATGTCACTCACATGACCATGATTCACTGAGATCATGCAGAATTCAGCTAAGAACAGCTGAAATTGCTGGATGTGCTGTTGTACATCAGTGTGGTCATGTGACATCATACTTTATATTCACATCACTTAGCAATATAACTGGTGCTCCTTGTCAAACACTGGATTACATAGGGACTAGCTACCATTTGAGAGCTTATATAGGAGGAAAAGCAGACTTTCTCCAACTAATAAATGTTGTGCTTAATTGGATAAAGGGCCTTGATAGTAATATATAGAGCGCTTTTCTTATGAATAAATGAGTTTTAAAATGTAACCTATAGCTTATACGTAATATTTTAAATTCCTCAAACCTTACAAAATTGACTACATATTTCCATCATACATGTGCCAGAGTATTATGTGTTCCTTCTATATAATTTTATTACTGTTATCAGGTGCTCCATGCCAGTGTTCTCCAACCTCCCCCCCCTCCGGTCTGTGGACCGGTGTTATGCCTGTCTGGAACCGAGTCACAGAGGTGGTGGGCAAGTGTGCGTGTGTGTGCATGCTTACAAAGCTGCATTTGTGAAAGTGGCGCACATGCATGTGTGAAACCATCCCCTCTCTCCCCCCGCCACCCAGGTCCTAGTCCACCAAACAAGAAAGAATGCTGCTCTATGCCATACACTAAATCAGAGGTTCCCAACTGGGGGGGGGGGTGAGACGATATTCCGGGGGGTGCAAAAACTTGTGTTTAGAATTTTCAAAATTATAGTGCATATGTATAATTATATGGATATGATTATTTTTTAAAGGGATGCGAGAATATATCAGACGCGTTCTAGGAGTGCAGGATATAGAAAAGGTTGGGAACCCCTGCACTGAGTAAATAACTTAGCAATGAATTTGCCAGTCCCAATGACCATTGTGAAATAGGGACTAGAGGTCCTGTTGTCAGGGTTCCTTCCAAGTAACAGCCCAAGCGAAATCAAAACTCAAAGACTCCCTCAAAATATAGATTTATTATTGTCACAGCTGGTGAAAACCCGACTCTGAAGTTCCCTGGGTTTTCCCCACCCAATTCAAAACTCAATGTTCTTCTCTCCCCCATTACATATAACAATCACATGCCCCAATCAGATCACAGTCCTAACTCCGGATAGCTTCTATCCATGCCCCTCCAGGTGTTGGTGAGAATGTCCTTGGTTCCCAGAAGAAAGAATGTTATTTTGGCTACCTGCTCCCCCAGCTATCTCTGGTCCCCCCTCCTTTCCCCCCAGTTCTATTCAGCTTTGCTGTGGCAACCCTGAAGACGTTCCAAGATGGCTCCAAGGTTAACACCTGTACTGATTGTAGATACATTTTGACCTTTATTATTTATTGCCAATAGTTTATAGTAGGCTTAACCATATTTGGTAATCAGGATTTTATGACCCATCTCTCTCTTTTTAAAAAAAAATAAAATACTGAATGTATTTTTTTGTTCAGCGCTGTGGTAGCAGCTTTTTGGTTAACTGCTTTGTGTTAACTTGCTTACTTTTCCCCAATCATTTTTTCCAATATAGATTCATATTTACTCTTGAGATTATTGTGTCTCTTTACTTAACCTTATCTCATGAAAGCTCCCTGATTAGTTTCAACCTATTTTATCTTATGCGTTCTCCAGGGGAATTCTCTAATTTCTAGAGAGAATGTCTAGAACAATCAAAATTACTCCTACGCTGTGTTCATGCAGTAAATCAACACAGCAGCCGTAATGGCAATCTTCCCTAGTCTGATGCTGTCAAGATAGGTTGATCTTTAAGTTTGGCTAAATTGTCTGAACTGTGATCTTGCCCATTTGAAGGATAAAGTTGGTTGAGAAGTGCTAATGTAATGGAATGTGCTACGGAACGTATTAATAGATATTGTAATGACTGAATCAAAGAAAAACAAATGTCTGTTGCTCAAGATATAGTGGAAACTTTTCCAGTAGTAATCTGACTTAAAATCATGAAACCAACAATTAAATCAGTGAGGACTTGGACTGAGGAGGCAAAGCTAAAGCTACAGGCTTGATTGCACTGACTGGAATGTTTTTGAAGATACCTCTGCAGACTTAGATGAACTCACAGATACTGTAACATCATATGTCAGCTTCTGTGAAGACCTATGTGTACCAATCAGGAATTTGCGAATATACAGTAACAATAAACCTTGGTTCACAGCTAAACTTAAGCAGCTGCGTCGTACCAACGAGGAAGCCTACAGAAAAGGTGATAGAATGCTATACAATCAGGTCCGAAACGTATTGACAAGAGTATCAGAAAGAAGCTATTCTGAAAAGCTAAGGAATCAGTTCTCAACAAATGAACCAGCAAACTTGTGGAAAACTCTTTAAAAAAATCACCGGTTACGGCAAACCTCATTCCCATGCTTATTTGTACCCTATGACTATCATTAAGAGTTGTATCTTATGATTCTAGAGACGAATGTACATTTTCCATTGTGACTTTGTTTTTAGACACCAATGCCTTTAACTCTTCACTGTGTCACACATTAATTGTGATAAGTTATCCAGGAGGCAGAAGGAAAGAAGTTAGAGGTATGCTTAAATACACAAAAAGAAAAGAGTGTTCCTTTTTCTCTGATCAAAGCAGAGATTATGTTTTTAACCATGTGTTTTTTTTCCAAGACAAAGGCTTTTAAGGGTGGAGGGAGAGAAGAAAATGCTTGTAATTTAGAAGAGTGGGGTGGATATTTTATCTTAGAATTGTATAATTTCTATTTGGAACACCTTATTTTTTTGAAGTAAGAGATTTTGGTGATAACACAACAGCTAAAGCGGTGCAAAATCACATTAGAATAAAGTCATCATATACAATCTCATAGATACAGATAGTAAGTTTTTTTTTTTAAAAAAAAATTTCTGGGCATGTGTTTGTTACTTTTGTTCTTTTATAACTATTTAGTGACTTTAATTTTTTTTTTTTCTGGCTTGAATGACATGATTATTAGGTAGCCGTACAAATCTCATTGACTGTTACATGTCCAAGTCATTACAATGCTTGAGAGCACAGCACTTCTCCAATGTTAATTAAAGTTGTATATCTTGTTTTCAAGCTTCATATAGAGCCTGCAAACAAGATGCTGCAACTTTAAAAATTGTATAGGTGATCCTTATGAGCACTCATTTAACAACTGCTTGCATTTATGTTGGCCTCTAGAACGGTACTTTGCATCGCTCTTTAAAGAGCCCCATCTGTCCAACCCTGACATGACTGCATGTCGAGTACTTGGAGCTTTCTCATATTTACAGTTGGTTTCAGCACCCTGCTGTCCCATGACCACGGTTTGCGATTCCACTCCCTCCCCATGCAAATTTCTGGCAGTTTTTGCTAGTTTCTGGCAAAAAAGAACTATTCAAGAGAATGGATTCTGACTTACACCCTCATGATTTCTTTACCAACTGTGTGATTTGAACTTATGACCACATGATTTGTTTAACAACCATGTAAAAATCAGATGTGATTACATGGATGGCTTGATCATCAAGACTTGTGACTGAAATTCCAGTCCCAATTATGGTCATAAGTCAAGGACTACCTGTAGGGAATGAGCAATAACAGCTTTTTTCAAATTTTGGAGATGTCTGGAAAAGTGAGGCTGTTTTATAAATACCACTGTTGCCGTTCAAAACCTGCAAGACTTTTTTCCTTGTGTTTTTAATAAAACTTGATGCTGTGATTTTCTAAATAAACTTGAACAGTTTATTAAGATATTTGTTTTTTTGGGGGGAGAGGGGGTGGCCCAAAAAAACCCTTTAATCAGAAAAAAAAATTAACTCTCCACTCCAAAATTGATATTTATTTCATAGGAATGTGTATAAATGTATGCTATTCATATCTGAAAAGTTATATGTTAAAAGTAATAAATTTTATTTCATATTGCCATAACAATAATGCCTGGTTTTGCTTGTGTAGTGGTGAACAAACCATTGAAATTTAAATGAGAAAATAATGTTTTATCCCTTTTGGAGAAATTGCCTGTGAATACATGATAAAAATTTAATTGAAAGAATAATAAAGATATCGCTTCTAGTCATTCTCCCTCATATGCACATATAAAAAACCAATTACCTCATCTTTTTCACCTTCAGAGTAACTCAAGTTAGTCAGATTTTTAAGGAGATTGTAGTGAGGCATGGCAGATTACTGAACAGGTATTATTAATTGAAAACGGCATGCTGTTTTCAGGCCCTTTAAAACAGGAGTAAATTTTAAAATGGGTAGACATCTAGATAATTTCTTGTTTTATTTGCTTCCTCTTTAAAGAAGACTTCTCATCAGCCTTGAGCAATAGTGTTCCTGTTTTCATAAAGTTTTGTGAACGTTGATTTATATTTTAACAAGATTGCCTTCTATAGTAATGCATGCTTCAGTAGATATTACTAGTTTAATGGGGCGATCCAGTAGCTGGCCCCTCACATACATAGTCCTCTACTTATGACTACTGTTGGGATTTGAATGTTAGTTGCTAAGTGATGTGGTTATTAAGTGATATCATCACATAATTGAACCTAAGTTTATAACTATTTTTACCGTGGTCGTTAAGCAAGTCACTGTGGTCATTAAGTGTATCATGTTGTTAAGCGAATCTAGCTTCTTCCATTGACATTATGTGTCAGAAGCCAGCTGGAAAAATCACGATCATCAAATCAAAAGTCATGATCATCTGACCACAGGATGCTGTAAGCATTGTAAATGTGAATTGGTTGCCAAGCATCCAAACTGCAATCAAATAACCGTGGGGCTAGTGAGATGGTATGGTACTAACTTTGAGTAGGGACCATAAGTCATTTTTTTCAGCACTGCTGTAACTCTGGACCATCGTTAAATAAATGAATAAATTGAGGACCTACCTGGACGTTTCATTCAACGATTTTTGTGTGATATAAAAAGTCGTAGCCAAAAACACATTTTGTGTGTTTGGATGCAATGGCTTAGGAAGTAGCAGAAAAGAATACTGTGAATTAAATATGGATTTTAGCTGCCAACTTACCTTATATATGTTGGCATCAAGTGGGTGCTTGCTGATTGACAGGAAATTGTGCAGTTGTAGAAAGGAGCCCTCCCCTAGTAGAATGCAATATTTTAGGAAATATTAAAAAGGCAGAATATTATATTTCCCTGGATAAAAGAAGAAACATGTTTTAAAGACAGAAACTCAAGAGTCTAGCTCCCTGCCCCTCTCCCCCAAAGCAGATACTGAGCTGGGGCAGCTTTAGAAATCCAGAATTGGTGATCCGTTACTGCCTACATCAAGGTCTGGCTCTGAACTGAGGCAGGCCAAAGCCATTCAGCCACAATAGGAATTTGTGTCCTTCATTGCATCACCCAGCAAGCTTCAACCAAGCTTGACTCAATCAACCCATAAAGTTACTTGTGACCCCTACAACCACCAATAAAATACACATTCTTGCACAGGAAGAGGAAGTTCAAGTGCAAAGCCCAAGAGAGGGTATAAATACCTCTCTCTCCACTCTATATGGTCAGCTGCACCAGGATCATGTGCTTGATGGTTCTGCTCCATGAAACCATCTTTCCAATCAGCCTCTATGCTTCTAGTGTCTTTCTCCCGGCTTGGAACTGAACCAGATTTCTTCCAACACAGTGGTGTACATTTACTTTTTCTTCCTATTATATGTCTTTCCAATGTTTGTTCAGTTCTGCCTTCTATCTTTACCATAATCTGTTAACTCTAAAACACAATGAAGTTTCACGGCTCCATAGATTCCATAATCATGTATCCTTCAGTTGCATTAAAATTACAATTCCTAGAATTCCTGATCTCTTTCATCTACCACAGGAAACTGATCTCAACTTTGCACCAGTAAACAATGGTTGATTTTAGCTTTAGAAATCTGTGGTCAGTGTTTTCTGAATAGTAAATGTTAAAAGGGGCAAAATGGTTTCAATGATTTCTTAGGGGTTAACACAGACTCTCTGTGCCATGAAACAATGCAGATTAAATTCCACGAGGGAGCTTCATAGCCCACTGTGCAAAAAACAAACAAACACCACCTTAATTTTTTTTTCCTATTCAGATATGCTTGCGGGTTGTAAGAGAAAGATATTTCTGGAGCAAAGGCTATCCTGTTATCTCATTAATTGTATAGAACGGTGGTTTTTAAACCCAGAAGCAAAGAAGCCGATGTTCATGGAATTAAAATGAATTCCCATCGTGTTATTTTCAAAGAAGCGCAGTGGCAGAGGTTGGCATAAGATGCCTTGTTGATTTAATTTCCTCCATTTTATTCTCAGAGATGGCCTATCAGCTTTATCATCTCCCATTAACCAGCCATCCTCAACCTCTTTAGAAATGATTATGTAGGCTCTGATGCACATAGTTAAGTTCTCTGTTCTCTTTGATTTGTAGATTGTTCTTCTAAGAAGACTCCATTAACATACTTTGTTAAGAAGAGATAGAGGAAAACAAGTGTTTTTAAGGTGTGCTAGCCTCAAACACTGGTTTACTCCGTTATTTAATATAAAGCGTATTTGGTTCATATAAAAACTGTATCAGCTCAAATTATCTTCCTTGATCTCCTTTGTCTACAAATGCAGCATTGTCACCTACATTTATTGAATAATTCAAAGTTTGCAACAGAAAAACTTTGCTTTCTTTATTGATGGAAAGCACACCTTTTTTTCTTATTATTACAGACAACCTGGTGTGTTTCCTTTCACATAGAGTTGGAATTGCAGAGAGCGTTTTGTATTACAGGTCACCGCACACGAGCAAATCTAATAAAGTGAGAGGCAGAAGAGCATATAATATATACCAGTCTTTCCCTGGCTGGTGTTTTCCAGAGAGGTTAGGCTTCCAGTTCTAGCATATCTTAGCCCCCCAAAATAGGTAGTTAATTAAAAGATTAGCAGAGTGCAAAGGTATCTTGGAGGTCATCTAGTCCAACCCTCTTCCCAAGCAGGAGACCCTACACCATTTCTGACAAATGGCAATCCGCTTTCTTCTTGAAAGCATCCAGTGATGAAGCTTCCACAACTTCTAAAAGCCAGCTGTTCCAGTTGGTTGATTGTTCTCACTGTCAGAAAATTTCTCCTTATTTCTAGGTTGAATCTCTCCTTAATCAGTTTCCATCCATTATTCCTTGTCTGCCCTTCAGATGCCTTGGAAAGCAGCTTGACCCCTTCCTCTCTGTGGCAGCCCCTCAAATATTGGAACATTGCTGTCATGTCTCCCCTGGTCCTTCTTTTCATTGGACTAATCATGCCCAGTTCCTGTAACCGTTTTTTGTATGTTTTAGTCTGCAGTCCCCTAATTGTCCTGGTTGCTTTTCTGTGCAGTTTTTCTAGAGCCTCAACATCTTTTTTATAGTGAATAGAGCTCCTACAATAACAATGAGTAAACATTAAATGTAGCTCTGTTGGGTTAGCAAGAGAGCATTCCTTATTCTGATGGCTATTATTTTATAAACTGCTTTTTGGAAAGCAGTGACTTCAGCAGGATTGTTACAGTCTAAGTAAGAGATGGCACCATACATGAATCACTTTACTGCTTACCCCAGGGGTGTCAAAATGGCGGCCTGCAGACCAGATGCATCATGCGCAGGCCATGCCCACCCCAGCTCTGCGAAGGGGAAAAATGTCACGATACGTCACATGAAGACAATGTGACATGGTGAGTTTGACACCTGTGGCTTACCTGATTGTCTTTGCAGGTGCCTATTGCTTTGGAGCATGATCAATTTCCATATTGCCTAAGTGCTCCGTGATTTCTTCCATACATTTGTTCCTTGAGATAACAGACTTAAGGACAGCATGGAGTCCTCTCAGGATGAAGACTCGCCACCCTTACTTGATGGAGTTATTGACCTTCCTGGAAATGTGTGACGCAGCCCATAAGTTTTTGGTTTCGTGTGGTAGGGTTAATCCTGCTGGCGTACATCACTTTCCTCACCTTACTTGATGGCATTTAGACAGGAAGAGGAGGCAATCAAAGGGAGGTTGCATTTCATCCCACAGTTCTTGGATAGGAAGATGCTCAGCTACATAGCAAGCCAGCCAAACCTGGCTGATCTTGCAGAAACTAAGCAGTGTGGGGCCTGAATGATCTAGTTGATGCTAGGAAATTCCAGAGCTATGAGCTACACCGCAACATTGAGAGACATGCCTGGAGGTAGTGGCAAAGGACTTCTGCACTGTTGCCAGGAAGAATTTCTGAAAATGACCATATATTAAGTTACAAGGTGCTGAGCATGAAGCTTTTTAAAGATGAGATGCTACATAGTCATGAAAATGGATTTTTCTCTTTCCTAAAGCTGAATGGTATGCTTCTCTGAGTACAAATATTCCCTATCTATAGCTTGTGGCATACGTCTTTCTCTCTGTATCTTTGCGCTGTTAATCTCTCCCTGGGACTGTTTGGCTAGTACTGTTTTATGCTTTGATCACAGTGCTGTTTTCATTGTACTTAATCTGAATTGGTGTTATAACTTATTTGTTAGACACCCTGGGGAGGCTGTTATAGGCAGCCCATAAATACTGCAAACAAATAAATACAATTGATTAAAATTGAATAAATGTTTGACAAATATATTTGAAAAATATCAAACAGAATGAGATATTATGAAATAGAAGGAATTAGCCTACATCACAGTTCAGAAGGTAGCAAAGATGATTGTTAATAAGTAGAACATATAACATTTACAAAGGCATATAGTTAAATGAGTCCCTTGGTTTTGAGGTGGTCAGTGAGCCTGAATGAATCAATGAATGAATGAGATTGTTCATTGATTGATTGATTGATTGATCCTGGAACATACTATCCTCTGAGGTGATATTGGCTCCCTCCCTCCTGACTTTTCATAAGAGTCTTCTGACAGATGGTTTAGGCACCCAATGAGAAAGCTTCAAACTGAAGGTGGTTGACTAATTAAAGCTTAATCCCAGCCTCCCCCCCATGCGCAGTATCTTGCTCCCTCCTTTGCAATTAATGATTTTATCTGCTGTGTTATTTTATAATTTATGATTTAAAAATTTATGTTTTTTTAATGTTTTTATATTGTAAGCCATCCAGAGTCGTTGGACAAGAGATGGACAGCAAATAAATTTTGGAAGGACGGAAGGAAGGAAGGAAGGAAGGAAAGGAAGAGTTTCACTTTGATTTTAGTATATTTTTATTAACTGTATGCACAATTCAAAAAGTACCTAGCTTAGGAACAATCTTCCTTCTTTTAATCATATGAATGTAGTGACCTGTATTGATTAGTTATAATGAATGTTTGAGCTGTCATGGATTTGGAATATAAAAGATAATCAACAAGCATAGTTGGGAATAAACAAACACATAATGCTAATTCAGACCTGATACCACACGGTTGTGTGGGAGGCTTACCATTGCATGAATAATTAACCACACGGTTTTCTCTTCCACACAGTTCCTTGGCCTCTCTCCTTTTGCATCTTTTTCTTCTCCCCAGTTCACAGAAATCAGATTTTAGTATTGTTTTGTGGATTTCATCTGATTTCAGAAATATTCTGCAGCCAAATCTGAGGTTTGTACAATATTGTGATCACACCCAATTCACAATTTCTCTCTTCAATAGCTCTTAAGAAGAACTATCTTTCATAGAGGAAGAACAAGTGCTAGGATGGTGGGTTGCTGTGATTTAGTTGTTGACAGCCTCATACTGAGGAAAGGCTTCTGGTGCAGAAAATCTCAGAATTTCTCTGTGTAATAGAGAAAGTATGGACTGCATTGAAAAATCATCTACATCTTTCAGAAAGCATAGATTCTGCTGAACCAGAAGAAGTCCATCTTTACATAATGGAGCTGGAGAAAATATGAGCCTTGGTGGCGCAGTGGTTAGAATGCAGTACTGCAGGCTACTTCTGCTGACTGCCGACTGCCAGCAGTTTGGCAGTTCAAATCCCATCAGGCTCAAGGTTGACTCAGCCTTCTATCCTTCAGAGGTGGGTAAAATGAGGACCCAGATTATTGGGGGCAATATGCTGACTCTGTAAACTGCTTAGAGAGGGCTGTAAAACACTATAAAGTGGTATATAAGTGCTAAGTGCTATGAGCCAAACTAACATGCTGAAGCTTCTGTTCCCTGCCTTCTTTGATTTTGTCATGAATAAGATTCAGAGAACATTTAAGTGATCAGCGATTGGATAAGATCAAGTATGTAATTAATCTAAAAAGAACAGAGCCCAAGTGTGTTTTTGAATTGGGACAGGGAAATATAACAGGATCTAGATGAAATAACGACAAGTTATTTTCATGATCAAAATACTGTGGTTAACTTATATCGGTGAGTTTCTTTTGCAGATATCACAAGATGCTATTGTTCTTATCTCTGCATTTTTTTCTTTGGTTATTCTGATACATTTACTTATGAAAAATTAATATTTCAACTGAAACATAAAAAAATAGAATATATATATATATATATTTAGCTTCCAGATTTTTGTCTAATTCCAGTCTTCCCAAGTCTTGTTACAAGAATATGCATTTCATCCCTGTTTATATTTATTTTGCAGAACACATAAACACCCTGTCAATATTTAAATGTTACACATTATATTTAAAGATTGAAACACTTTGCCTTGAAAACTCAAATGGAAAGTGACTGAAATACTGTATGCCTGACACAATTTGCTCATTCTCTTAAAATAGTTTTCAAAGCATTCCCAGCAATATATCTCAGCCCATTGAGCTGACAAAGGTTTATGTGCCCTGGGCAGGCAGACAACTGAAAACAGACTTTACCAGTTAGAGATAATCAATTGCATAGCCATCAAAAATAAGTTTGATTTGCATGTGTGCCATTTTCAAAACTAAAAACAACTTACATTTTTGAAATATAAACAGGAATATATAAAATAGGTGGAAAGAACATATGGCTTATTCTTGTAAGAATAAGAAAGCTGTACAGATAGTCCTCAAATTATGACCGCAATTGAGCCCAAAGTTTACGTTGCTAAGTGAGAAACTTGTTAAGTCAGTTTTGCCCCATTTCACGAACTTTCTTGTCATAGTTGTTAAGTGAATCACTGCAGTTTTAAATTAATAACATGGTTGTTAAGTGAATCTGTCTTCTCCGTTGACTTTGCTTGTTAGAAGGCCACAAAAGGTGATGACGTGACCCCAGGGCGCTGCAACCATCATAATTATGAGTCCATTGCCAAGTGTCTGAATTTGATCATGTGACCACAGGGATGCTATGATGAGTGAAAAATGGTCAGAAATCACTTTTTTCAGTGCCCTTGTAACTTTGAATGGTCACTAAATGAGCTGTTATAAATTGAGGACTATCCATATCTTCTTTCTGCCTCTTCAATTAACAGTATAGCAAGATACATAATAAATTAATAAGACAAATACATAATGCTATCTGGACTATTTTATTAGTTTTGGTCAGGTAGTACAACACAACCCATTCCATTTCTATATGTATTTCTTAGACATTTGATTCTGTTTCTTTCCCATCCTTGCCTCTTCTGATACTGATCTTATGTTTCAATTCACTAAAAGTTAACTTCTCCTTCATCTGCCATGGATGCAGGATCAGAAACTGCCTGTTCTATTAGCATATTGGTCCTAATAAGAATATAGTAAACATATATGTCACCCAATTCCCAGTAACTCTACTGGTATCAAAAAATGATGGATAGTTTTCTAGGTTCAAAAGTTGAGCTGCTGAATCACATCGAACCATCTTTGAATCATCCATCTAAAGGTATGAAAAGTCATTAACATTTTTCATGAGAAAATTCCATCACATAGATATGTCAATATTTTCAAATTAATAACTCTTTATTGGTACGTGTTTTGCAAATGATCTTTGTACATTTTATTTTGTAATTTTAACTTGTCAGTGAAAGGTACGTTTCCTGAGCAATTTCTGAAATAATGCATGGGGTGACAAGATTAAAAGATGGTTCCTTAATCAGAATTCAATGGAAATTAGAATGCAATTAGAAATCAAGGTTGTATAACAGATACCAGGGTATTTTTGATGAGGGGGGATGTCCCTTCTTCTAGAATAGGGTGGCTCTCTGGAAGCACATAAAAACTTGGTTCTTCTCCAAAGCCTTTGAGTGCCATGAATGTGTGTTTGTCTCGCTCTCTCTTTCTCTCTCTCCCTTTCTGTTATTGCATTGGTTGTGGGCTGGTGCTTTTGTTCATCACTTAGAGATGCTTTGATAATTGGTTTCTGCATTCATAATTAAAACAAAAAAGTATTCACACTTGGCTCTTTCCTTGTAGTGAGAGGCAATCTCACTACAACATTCAGTAATCCTTAGGCTTCCCTGTTATTCGTCTGTCAAGGTTGGGCCAAAATAAATTGCTTACCTCTGGCATAATGTTGTCTAATTTGTTGATAGGAGTACCAGAAAGAGCATTACAGCTGGCAGGTAATAGATGCAAGAGCTGTATATGTATCCTGTTTTATTTCTATATCAAAGCAGTCTACTTAGTCAGTTTTCAGGCAGAATTGATACGCTCCAGTGCAAGAGGGGTGATCTGACATACTGTATGTGTCAACCCTGAAGCTGGCCTGACTGAAGCCATTTTATGACTTCAGCGCTGACACACTGGAGAAGTGGGAGGGGGGGTGGCGGGAATAGAGATAGTTGGGGTGTTGTAGTCAAAGCAAAATACTTTCTCTTGGTAACCAAGGACATTCCTGCAGGTGTTTGGAAGGAGTCATCTAGCAACTGGACAGTATCCTGATGTGACTGATTGTTTTGAGAAAATGAAAAACTTTTAATTAGATGAAAACCATGGGAATAGTCAGAATTGGTTTTCACCAGACTCTGCCAATACGACATACCTAATAACATTATTTTTTGTGGAATCTATCTGCCTCAGTTTGCTGTGGGTATGTTACTTGGAACCCTGACAGTATAAAGTATGTAGAGCTTCCTTTAAAAGCTTCAGCAGTGCTGCAGTAATAGGAGCCATGGTAGTAGCTTGTGGTTTTTTTGGTTAAGCACTTTATATATTTTTACAGTACATATTCCTGCAGATATTTCTTTCCTAATGTATCTCAGTGCAGTTGCGTTGGGATGCCCTGTGGACAGAATGCTAACCATAAAGTGAAGGGGAAAAAGAGCAGTTTGGTCTAGTGGTTAAGGCTGAAACCAAGAAAGTGTGAGTTTGGGGCCTGCTTTAGGCATGAAAGCCAGCTGGGGGAGCCCAGCCCACCTTAACCAAAAATAGAAGAAGGAAGGAGGTTTAGGTAAGTTCGCTGCCTTGAGATATTTATAAAAATAGTGAAGGTGGGATTTAAAAAACAACAACACCTAAAACACCCAGTTTTAAAAAGGAAAGATGATCAGTATGAAATGGTTGGGGATCAAACTAGGCATGAAGCCAAGTATGCATTTAAAAATTATATCCACTTATTCTTGTATTATGTGGGAGTTTTTGATTATACACTGAGATAAGGCCTTATGGAGAAATAGGGAGCTTATTTCTTCCCGGCTACAGTTTATTTTACTTTCAATTTAATTTAGGCACTGCCTGACTCCAAAGGACTCTTATGAAAAGGGCCTTCCCACAGAAACCATCACATATCCTGATTAGATTGTTACCGGTAGTCCTCAATTTACAACAATTGAGCTCAAAATTTCTGTTGCTAAGTGAGGCAGTTGTTAAGTGAATTTTGTCACAATTTACCACTTTTCTTACCACAGTTGTTAAGTTAATCTGGCTTCCACATTGACTTTGCTTGTCAGACGGTCGCAAAAGGGAGTCAAATGACCCTGGGGCAGGGCAACTGTCGTAAATATGAGTCCAGATGCCAAGCATCTGAATTTTAGTCATGTGTCCATGGGGATACTACAGTGGCTGTAAGTGTGAAAACGGTCATAAATCATACTTTTTCAATGCCATTCTAATTTCGAATGGGCACTAAATGAACTTATAAGTCAAGGGCTACCTGTACTTCCTTAAGACTAGTAGGGCCTCTCTCTCTCTCTCTCTCTCCTATCTATCTCTCTCTGTGTGTGTGCACGCTCATATGTGTCTGTCTGACTGACTGACTGACTGTTGGGATTGCAATTGGAAAGAAAATAGTCAAAATAAGCTCTTCATCAAGTGTAGCTCCATGAAAAAACCTCTTCTCTGTTCTTAAAATTCATTTATAACTTTGCAGCTAGGCTAAAAGGAAAGTAACCTTTGGGTTTAAAAAAAAAGAATTAAAAAGTTTATGGTATAGTAGTTGATTCTTTTTTTTTTTTCTTAGCTGTCATTTCGAGTCAGGAGGCACAGATGGTTGAAAGGAAATTGGGTAGTCCACAATTGAGAGCACATCTTTGCCACAGTGAATGCAGAAGCCACCACATTAGAATTTAGTATTAGAATGTACTGAAAAACAGAAGAGCAAAGCTTGCTGTTATGTTACTGACTCTTAGGAGACTCTAAAGAGAGAGACTGTGTTGGTTAAATTAAACTGGATATATGAACATTAATAAGATGCTGAGGCATTATGAGGACATTTTGAGAGATAATAATTGGCACTCAATGTGTCTCCTCCCAGGTGTCCTCTTACATACCTGTAAGTAAGGTTACCAGGACACTATTTGAACTAATGCTTTTCAGAAAAGTTTTGTTTCTGTTCTACAATTTTCTATTTTGTATGTTTATTCATGATGGGTGAAAATACTGGCATTTAATTTTTGGCATAAAGTACAATACAGAAAATCTTTCCAAACAATACTAAATTAGTGTCCTTAGGGAGAAAAACAAACAAACATCCTGTGGGGTTTCCCTCCCCCCTTCCCTTTCTCATTCAGATTTCTGAGAAGGAATGTGTTTTTGAAATATTCTTGAAAGGAGAACACATCAGCCAAAACTGTCCTTTTATGCAAGTTTGAATTAATGTGAAGGAATGTACAGAAATATACTCATATTCTCATTCTATTGTCACAATCATTTTGCCATAGTCCATTATTCTTTCCTATTGAATCCACTGTTAGTTAATGCTCTTTGTAAATATGAACAGTTTTGGCTACATTGGCATCTAAACCTCTCTCTCTCCCTCTCTCCCTCCCTCCCTCTCTTTCATAAATTGAAACTCATAAAAACTTGTTGGCTTCTCCCTTTATTGGTATGATATGTAGCTCTGTGCTGAGTATGATAACTCATCATGATAATATTTTCCCCAAGCTCTAAAAGAAGGAGAGATTTGTTAATAGCTGCAGATTTTGTTTGCCTTTGTAAATAAAGATCAAAATGTGTTCCTTGTGTTTATATGGTTAATTGGAATAAACATTAACATGATGTGGGCTAGAATCCCCATAAGCCCCAGAGAGAAAGAGTCTGATGGTTACAGTTCAGAATATACACAAAGTTCTGATCATTGATTTTTAAAAAAATATGCTATGGGATTTCAGGTCTTTAAGAATTCCCTCATTTGAAGCAAAAAGCAAACAAATGCTATAGAGAGGAGGCTGATATATGCTTGTTATTTTTCCAAAACTCTATTCCATTTATGGGCACAATATTTTTACATCTGTGTTTGTAGACTTTGCATGTTGCTTCTAGACAGTCAGAAGATCCCAAAGGTTTTTTTTTTCCCTATCCAGTGATGATTGATTGAACACTCATTAAAAGATGAGGAAGAAGCGAGAATATTTTTTTATGATCCCTTTAGGTCATTGTTTCAGATTCCTCAAAGACCATTTTTAAATCTAGAAAATTAAGTTCCAGGATAGTTTGGTTCACCCATTATACTTATTTATAATTTTCTTTCTGTATTGTCCTGAATCACCCATAATTTTCTGGGTTCTTGTGCAACAAGGCATACAAGCCATAATTATTATATTTCCATAGCAGTCAAGCCCAAATAAACGACAATATAGTTTAAATGTCTTGTGTAAACCTGACTGATTAATGTTGATTAAGTGTTGAGTTTATACATGCCCCATAAATAAAGAACTGAATAAACAATATAATTGGCTGTAGATCATAATTGTTGGATCTTACCTAACTTTGCGCGATGGTTTTGTATCGAATTCTTAAAACTCATTTTGTCCTTTCCTAAGAGTTTTCCCCTTAACTTAGTATTAGTTTGGTGCAATATGAAAACCCTGGTGTAACTCGGTAGGATAGATCCTTTTTGTATGACAGAGAATGAAGGATTTTTCATCTTGTTTTCTTTAGAAAGACTTCCTTTCTCCAGTGCTTATAATGTAACTTTTAAACACATATGCATTAGCTCTGTAGAGCTTTTAATACACAGTCAATTTCAAGTGATTTCCAAAGGGTACAGTTAATCAATGGCTGTGGTAAGCAGTGGTAGGGTGCATTCATTTATCTTCACCTGTAGTTCATTTATCACAAGGAGTTTGTGTATTGTGAAAAATCCTGACTGAGAGCCTGTCTTCTTTGAAATTCAACCTGGAAAGCAAGGGCTTGATGCTTAGAAGTTTTGTAGTTTACAAAGGGAAATAGCAATGAAGAAAAAAATGGGTTTGTTTTCCCCTTTCAATTGGCAGCATGTTAGACTTGGATGGTTTCTTAACGTTAGCCAGTCTCAAGAACAGTGATGAATAATTTATTAAATAAGTAGCTGTTTCCTTGATTTCCCAGTGAATTTTAACAAGGCATGGGATACAAATTGTTGAATTATTGGAAAAATGTATTATAAGTAGCCTCGGGAGTTTAGTTGAAAGGATAGTAAGTTTATATTAATTTAAAAGAATTATTTTATTTCCGTCTGCTTTGTGTAAGGTATGAATTCATCATCTACATTAGGTTATATAAAAAAGACCTTAATATCTCCTTGACTAGAATAATGATGATTGAAAGTGGACATTACTAAGCTCATCTCTTACCAAATGCAGAGAATTCTAAGTTTTAGGAGGAAAAAGGCTTTGCATAACATTTTCTCCTGAGAGATTTGTTGCTTGTTCTCTGTAAGCAGTGATAATAACAGCCCCGGCAGAGAATACTCAAGTCATGCTACTAATCAGCAGGCTTAGGGAGATGAAAGAAATAAAAAGAAAAGGAAGAATCTTCCTTTTTCTCATCTCCCCTCTTGCCCCTTATTGGTTGTAAGAGAAAAAAAATGGGGCAATAGTTTTAGAGAATAGAGAATGCCGAATAATAGAGTTGGAAGGGACCTTGGAGGTCTTCTAGTCCACCCCCCTGCTCAGGCAGGAAGGCAAACCTTTTTGGGACTGTGTGCCCAAAACGGAACATGCAAGTGCCAGAAATGCAATTACCACTGGCTGGTGCATGCACATACTGGAAACCAGAAGACCAGCTGCGGGCGGGAGGTGGGGCATCCCAAAACCGGCAGCTCTGCAGGAGGTGAGTTCTTTTTTCCGTGAGCTTCTGTTTTGTCCTTTGCAGGGAAACTTCTGTTTCTCTGCAAACGATGAAGAAAAACGCCATGGAAAAATGTGGTGGAGCTGAGCTGTGGTGATGGCACACATGGCCATAGAGATGGTCCTACGTGCTACCTCTGGCACACGTGCCATACATTCGCCACCACTGCTTTATACCATTGAAGACAAATGAGTGTCCAATCTCTTGTTAAAAACTTTCAGTGTTGGAGCATTCACAACTTCTGGAGGCCAGTCATTGCATTGATTAATTGTTCTTACTCTTAGGAAATGTATCCTTAGTTCTACAGTAGGTTGCTTCTCTCCTTCATTAGTTTCCATCCGTTGCTTCTTATCCTGCCTTCAGGTGCTTTGGAGAATAGCTTGACTCCCTCTTCTTTGTGGTAGCCCCTGAGATACTGTAACACTGCTTTCATGTCACCTCTAGTCCGTCTTTTCATCAAACGAGACATACCCATACTCAGCCTCCAACCGACCGGTGCGCTCCCACAGGGCAGGCCTCCTTGGGGTACCACCGTCAGGTCGATGTCGCCTGATGGCCCCGAGGGTTCGGGCCTTCTCTGTGGCTGCGCCCTCCCTGTGGAATGAACTCCCCCCTGAGATTCGGACCATTA
>JAEANM010004508.1:5820-20711 GCA_017656035.1 Myanophis thanlyinensis
TATACACTAAATCTTCTACAGACTTAATATCAAGTTATACCCAGGCATAACTATAAAATGATGATGCTATTTCGGGACCTTAATTTCCTAATTTCTGCAGCAATATTGCCTTACTGTGGAACTGTAGTAGCACAGTGGTTAGAATGCAGGTTAATTCTGCTGACTGCCAGCAGTTCAATTGTGAATGGATCAAAAATGACCTCCCATCCTTCCAAGGTTGGTAAAATGAGGACCCAGATTGTTAGGGGCAATACACTGACTCTGTAAACTGCATAGAGAGGGCCCTAAAGCACTATGAAGTGGTATATAAATCTAAGGGCTTTTTGATAGGCAAATATGTGTCTGTTTCATTTAGGTTAGACTCAAGAGCCAACTTGATATCCCCAGAATGAAGTTGAATGTAATTGGCAAGCATATAAAAACTATCAGCATTGATGGAGCTTTTAAGTTAGAATTCTCCATCAAGAGCTCCTGCATATGTGTAATAATATAATAATATAAATCAAATAGCTGGAAGCTAAATTGTATTTAGAGAGTTAATTTGGTGTAGTGGTTAAGGCACCAGTCCAGAAACTGGGAGACCATGAATTCTTGTCCCTCTGCCCCCAGCCATGAAAGCCAGTTGGGTGGCCTTGGGCCAGTCACTACCTCTGAGCCCGAAGAAGGAGGCAATGGCAAATCACTTCTGAAAAACTTTGCCAAGAAAACTGCAAAAACTGGTCCAGGCAGTTGCCAGGAGTCAACACTGATTTGAAGGTAGATGTATATGTACTGTGTGTATACACATACACATACATACATACATACATACAGTACATGGTACATACAAAAAATTCACTATGTACAGTACATATGTATATACTGTATGTATATGTATTATGTGTGTGTGTATGGATGGGTAGATAGAGTAGATAGATAAAAGAGAGATAAAAATAAATAGATAAAAAAAATTAAAGATACTTTTATAAATCAAAAACATACCACATAAATTAAATAACAATTCTCTATCCTTGGCTCCCACCCCAACTAAAAATCTGGATTTAGAAAATAAAACAATTATCTTATAAGTGAAAAAAAGCCAATAATTAGATTATTAAAATATGCTTTGATTCTGTTAGGCTGCCACAAAAATCCTAAAGTAAAAAACAAAATAAAAAAACAAAACCCACAATGTATTTGAAACATATTTGCTACAATATAAGGCACCTAATTGTGAATTTTATACACTACCCAGTTATGCAATTAGATACTACATGTCTATTTCTCACAATTAGCTGTTGCAAAAAAAAATAAATCTGCCTATAAACAGCATGATATATTTAACAACTTTTTAATGCAAAACAGTTGACATAGTTAATGCCATATTCGTTTAATTCAATTTTAATTAGTTAAACAGTAGTTAGAAAAAAATGTGAGCTTTCCATTAACTCCCAATGCCAATTTTTTTTTGCTGGTTGTCTTTTACCATTGTTTTTTTTCCTCTCTCTTCAAATTCCAATTGCGTAATGGGATAACATCCGTGTAATGCATTATTATTTATGGCATACGGTGCCAAAACTGCTAATTTTTGATTTTTGAAACCATGAGTTCTAGTTCTGACTTAGGCTGTAGACTGTAGGCTAGTCACTCCCTCTCAGCCCAACCCACTTCACAGGGCTGTTGTTGTGGAAGAAGAAGGTATGTTGGTTATGTTTGGTTTATTTGTAAAAATTATAATATGGGATACAAATCTCTCCCTCTCTCTCCTACTCCCTCTCTCTCCTACTCCCTCTCTCTCTCTTCCCCTCTCTCTCCCTCTTCCTCTCCCGCTCTCAGTCTTTTCCTTTCTCTCTCTCTCTCCCTCTCTCTCTCTCTCTCTCTCATTGTACAATATTTTTTTAATATACAGGTAGTCCTCGACATACAATAATTCATTTAGTGACCGTTCAAAGTTACAACAACACTGAAAAAAGCCAGTTATGATCATTTTTCACACTTACAACCATTGCAGCAAGGTCCCAAGATTGAAATTCAGTTGCTTGGCAACCGACTCATGTTTCTGACCGTTGCCATGTCCCAAGATCATGTGATCCCCTTTTGCGTCCTTCTGACAAGCAACAGGGAAATCCAGGTTCACTTAACAGCCGTCTGACTAACTTAACAACTGCAGTGATTCACTTACCATCCATAGAAAGAAAGGTTGTGAAATGGGGCAAAAATCCACTTCACAAACGTCTCCCTTAGCAATGGAAAAATTTGGCTCAAATTGTAAGTCGTAAGTCAAAGGCTACCTATACTGATTCCGGGCATCCAGTTAGTGAGAATGGTGTGGGTTAATTCAAACAAAGGAGCAGAAGAAAAACAAAAACAAATTTTACTCCCAATTCTGCTTCCCTGACTTTTTGCTTAGCTTTTTTTTTTGCTAATGTCGTTTTCACTCTTGAGTGGGCTTTTTTTTGGGGGGGGGGAGAGTTAACCAGGTTTAGTTGCTTTATGAAGATTCTGAGGTAAACTTCCGCCATGTTTTTCCCTCACAGAGCAGAAAGAGCTTCCTCAGTTTTTCCTTGGATGTAAAATATTCCTGATGTAATCATGGCCACATCAAAGCCCTCGAGATCACTCTTGTTAATCCTGTCACTTCCTACCTTACTAGATTCTGGAGAGAAGGTGGAAGGATTTAATTAACCCAAAGTGAAGGAGGATCAACTCTTCTTCTGGAACCATTTACATTTAAAATACGTCTGTAGATAAGTGATTGGATTCTGATGGGACTACTTAAGAGTAGCGGTTATAGGTAATTATTATTAGGGGAACTGGCCCTGACTCAATTTCAGTTTCATATGACAGTCAGGTGTTGAACTTCAGCAATCAAGTGTGTTATCATACAATCATTCTTTTAGAGACTGTTGAAAGGTGCTGGAAAAAATAAACGACATAAGGACAGATCATAAAGACTACCTTTTGTTAAGCTGAGGACTATTTGTATAGATCACAATATATAAGTCTCACATCCAAATTTATGCTCAACTCAGTAGATCATCTATGTCAGATCTTAGCCATGCTCACCGTTGGTAGAAATCTCATCCAGATCAAACCTCTTTGTATGCTAGAAGTTAGCACTGGCATATAACAGCAGTTACAAGAAATGATTAACTGTAAACATTAAAACCCATTTCCAAAACTGATGGCACTACAGATAGGAGGTTGACAATGAGGTGAGGGAAAGCTGGGGATGATGGTGATAAGCAGCTCCCTCCCAACCATGATGCTATTTTAACCCCAGCAGCCCAGGTCCCCTAGTCAATAATGACCCATGTTAGGTAATTTTGAAGATGATGTTTATGACTATATTGCCATGACAATATCATTACATTCCTAAGGTGTAATTAAAGATTTGCCAAGATGTATAAGGTTTTATCGATATGACCGGATGAATGCCAAAGAGACACATTGAGGCTGTCTTTGAGTCAGCGCTTTCTATAGCTGGGTGGAATTACGGGATTGCTTTAGTGCTTCTTAGAAATGTGTGGGTTAGGCACTTATATGAAAGGCTGTTATTAGAATGGGGATGTTATAGACTCTGTAGGCACAACATTTCGCTCTGAACCTTGGTGGCTGGTGCCCTAAATATGCTGGAGAAAAGTCAGACCAGGAAAAAAAAAAAACTTTTCAGCTTTATCAAGAAGCTTTTTAAACACATCCATACAAGGTGTCCACTAGCCATACTCACTTATCACAGAGCTCCTTCTCCTCCTCCTCCGCCTCTTTCTTCTTCTCCTCCTCTTCGTTCTTCTCCTCCTCCTCCTCTTCCTCCACCTTCTTGGTTTTGTCATTGGCCCAAAATGGTACATGTTTCTGGTACTAGCCGACATACCAGCAGATGGGTATATTGTTATCTGCTAACAGCCTCCACTTGAGCGTATTGGTTTTACATTTAGGCACTCCAACACTCACCCTATTTAGGGACCTTGAAGTAGTATAAGGAGGTCAGATCCTTCAGCCATTTCCTCCTTTCATGTTATTTCTTGCTCGAAGGCCTCCTTCCTCCATCTTTTCATTCATTTTCATTCTTGCGTACCCTCAGGAATGTTTGTTCTTCCCATAAAGCTGTTGCTAGATCTTCTTCGGTAGACTTGGGCATCACAGATCTAACAGCATATGAATACAGACCTTGTTCACTTAATGACCATAACTAGCCCAGAATTATGGTTGTAAATTGTGCCAGTCATTAAACAGGTTGCCATCTGACTACTCCCGATTTTATGTGTTTTTCTTGCGGTGGTTGTAAAGTAAGCGCCACAGACATAAAGCAAATGCTATGGTCATTAAGTGAACCCATTGTCCACCATGGCCATTTTTTTGTTGGAAACTGGAAGTAAATACTGGTTTAGTTCAAAAAACAAACAAACAAACAACCACCGTAAACCATAGGCACAGGGACTATGCAAACAGCTATTAATGCAGGCTGGTTGCAAAGCACCCAAAATGCAATCATGTGACTTCCGGGGATGTTGCAACTTCATATCTGAGTTATATCTTTTTTGGGGGGGGGATGTGTCTGTCATAAATTGAGGACTTCCTGTATTTTCATGCAAATACTTAATCTTAACTAAAAGACAGAGAAGTGAAGAATCTTTCACAATGTCCAGGGACTTCTGTATGTGAAAGTTTGGCTCTGTTACAGTATTGTCCTGTGATGCCAACAGACACAACCAACCAGATGGGCTTGAAGCCCAATAGCTTCACTATAAATCCTTTACTGATTCTGTCTTATAACAAAGCTGAACAGGTCACTGGATGGTATATCCCACCTTCTGTCTTCCTGAAAGACAGGACCTGTTTTGTATTATAACACCAATGATCCCAAAGTGAATGCAAGAAAAAAAAAAGTCTGCTATGAATGCTATGAAATTCTGGCCCCTTAAAAGTACACACTGATCATGTCTTAAGCCCAGGACAACAGCAACAATAAGAAGAGACACAGCAGCATAGCTTCAATTAAATGCCTGGGTGAACAAATCAGTTGTTTGCTGGTGCTGAAAGTTTACAAGGCCTGGTGCCAGTTGTAACTGGATGGAAAAGGAATTCCTCAGTAACAATGTTTCCACCCTTGGTTTTTTTTTTTCCCTTGCTACAGAACAGACAAAGGTCCTGCAGATCTCAATGACCATAGGGAGATGGTGATCCTTCTGAGCTGCACGGGGATTTACACAGCAATAGCACTTAGATTTACATACCACTTCACAGTGTTTCACAGCCCTCTCTAAGCAGTTTACAGAATCTGCCTAGTGCCCCCAACAATCTGGGTCCTCACTTTACTGACCTTGGAAAGATGGAAGGCTGAGTCAACCTTGAGGCGGTGAGAATCTAACTGCTGGACTGAACAGTAAGTTAGCCTGCAATACTGCATTGTAACCACAGCGCTACCCAGAAGTGAAATTTGGCAGGTTCTAGCAGGTTCACCAGAACCTGTAGTAAATTTTCTAAGCAGTTTGGAGAACCGGTTGTTAGAAGAAATCTCCTTTTGCTTTTTTTTCCACTTTACAGGGTTAATCCTGTAAGGAAGGTAGGAAAGAAACATGCTGGTGTTGTTTCTAGCCTAATCTTTATTGCCCTGCTTACAGAAACTGCCCACCCAGTCACATGATCTCCTCCAGCCATGCCCATTAAGCCACACCCACAGAACTGGTAGTTAAAAAAATCCACCACTGGTGTCATCATAACTCATAGCAACTCATGTGTGGCATTCAAGCTAGCCACTTTATTGTTCTATGCCTATTCTACAGGAACCTCCCCAAACTGGCAGCTTTTGTTTGGGGAAAGATTAGATAAGGCTGATAGATATTGGCAGGAGAGGAGTGGTTAGACCTTGGCCCTCTTGTGTTTACATAATGAGTCCAGGCTACTTCCTCACTTGATCCCTCCTACCAAATGGATCAGTTTCTCCCCAACAGAAACTGAGACCTAAATGTCTTCTGGACAGAGACAATAGGCTGTGAAATCTAGGACACAATGGACCAATATGGTTCCATTTTCCTTCCAATTTGTTAAGCGCCGATTAAGGTATTTATTTCTAGTCTGTTCAGATTATATTTGGGTAGTCCTGTCATCTCGCAACTTAATGAGCACTGAAGGTGGCTGCAGTCACTACTGTAGAGACTCACTTCAGATCCCACCTAACAGTTCATTATATAAAGCCCTGCATATCTTTAAATTAAGCAGCGTGGTTGACAAGAAGACGACACCGCTTAACTTATTTTTAAAGCTGCTTTAACTTCATGGGTGTATGGAACTAGTTGTCTAGGTATTTATAGAAAGAAAGAATGTGAAAATATAGAGAACCCCACACCTATTCTGCTCCAAGGGTAAATTGGAAACATTTTTGCTAAAAAAATTAATATAAGCTTTGCATGATTTTGGAGAAGAGGAGGAGGTTGACCTATTCTCCAAAGCACCTGAGGGCAAGAAATAAGGAACAATGAGAGACTCAACCTAGAATTAAGAAGAAAATTCCCAACAATGAGACCCATTAATCAATGCAAAGAGTTGACTCCAGAATTTGAAGATGCTCCATCATTGGAAGTTTTAAGAAGAGAGGGGACAGCCGGAATGGTATAATGCTTGAGAGCAAGGGTTGGACTAAAAGACCTTCAAGATCCCTTCTTATTCATGTATTCTATGGATTTGAAGAGAACAAATAGGGAAAGCCCTGGCATGGCTTTTGGAAATTCTTCCCAGCGGCCTCATCCAACATAACCCGCTAATTCAAAACTGGGAATTGTAGCTTGACTTCATCTTATGGTCCAAGCTTCCTTCTCTCCTCTCATACAAAGGAGCTCTTAACTTGCCTTGAAAGATGGACAGGAAAAGTTAAATCTTCACGGGTCGTGCTTGAACATGACGAGCCAGAGTACTTTTACTACCCAGCTGTGTTTTGGTTTTCCCCTGACAGGCTCTCCTTGTAGCTGGGGCTTTTTTTTTTATTTAAGGTTGAATGATTTTCAGTACAGCCATTTCAGAAATCCTGGTGGATCAACATATTCCAACAGGGGTTGGCAGAAGAGAAACATGTGTCTCTGGAGCTGAAAGAGGCTGGCCTATTTAATTATGTAAAAATGATTTAACCGAACATTAATATCACAATATTTTGACTTAACTGGCTTGGCTAGGGAAATAGAAGTGAGCAGCATACCGAATGCCTTGGTTTGGGATAATCTGAAGATGAATGGAGACAGCAGTACTTGAATTATAAGAGATAGGGGCTGTGGTTTATTTTAAAAAAAACAACAACACGAAAAACCCATCATATTTTCCCCCCCTCTTCCCTTCCCAGTAAGATAGGAGATATTTCAAAAACTAGCAGGACTGCTTGTAATTCTTTTCCAAAATTAAATCCATCTTTAGCAAATTGCTTCTTTGTTAAGCTGGGGATTTCACAGCAGGGAAGTTGGTGGGGGGGGGGCGAAATCCTTTTTTTGGGGAAATGTTTGCAAACATTTTTTTCATCAACAAAACAGAATCTTCCAAATTTCAGGCATTCTTCTTCCAATCCCCAGTGCTATCTCAAAAGTCGTCTTAGACTTAGAAGCTCAAGATAGCTTACATGGGAATAGTTTTCATTTTATTCCCACAGTAACAAACATGAAGTGTCAACTAGGAAGAATGACCTGAGCAAGGTCAACCATCAAGGTAGATTGTTCCTGGTATGTAATACCTTGCAAGGCTGACATCAGTATAACAGAGTTAGAAGATACCTTGAAGGTCCCTGCTTAAAGAAGGAAATCAGACAAATGGTTGTCCAATCGCTTTTTAAAATCCTGCAGTGTTGGAGCACCCATAACTGCTGGAGACAAGTTGTTCCACTGATTAATTGTTCTCACTATCAGGGAATTCCTCCTTAGTTCTAGGTTGCTTCTCTCCTTGGTTAGTTCCCATCCATTGCTTCTTGTTCTGCCTTTAGGTGCTTTGCAGAATAAGTTGACCCCTTCTTCTTTGTGACAGCGAATCTCAGATATAGGAACATGGCTATCACGTCCTTCTATTCATCAGTCTTTGCAACCTTGTGCATTTCCATCAAGAACTTACAAAACTGGTTGTAAAAACTTTTTTGAGACATTACTTTCCCTTCCTCTCCCCTTACTTTGAAAAGTACAAGTCCTGCTCAAGTACAAGTTCCTTAAATAACTCCTATGTTAGGGCAGGTGGCATCTGAGAGCCTTCTTTTACATCTTTTATAGTACCTCTGGCTGCTCTCAAATTTACTGGAAGAATTTAACAAATGTTCATATCAGCCAAACAACAGGTAACTGAGGAACCATGAGAAATGGTGAGCATTCAGTGACGGAGAACATAGATATAAATAAATGGCCATACCTGAATCCAAGGGAAGAGAAATCAGAGATGAAGCATTTTAAATTATTTAGAAAGACTCTGCCTTAATGAACTCACTAGAAATTAGGCTGGGCAATTTATCCTGGCATTTCTGACTTCTTTATTTATCCAGAGTAGCAATAAAGTAGTCTTACTTTTTCCTCAAGTTTGGGGGTTGTTTATTATTATTATTATTTTTGGTATTTTCCTGACTGCATGGAATATAACACAGTCACCTTAGTTCCTCTTGGCCTGACTCTAAGCACTAAATTTGCTCAACCCCCATGTCGAATTAGCTGGCTTTGCAAGTCCTGAAAAAAAACCCATAAAACCATGGTTTACAACAAGACACAACGGCTAGGTTTACAGATCACAGTCTGCTAAAACCAAACAAGTTCTATTAACGAAACTAAGCAGGTCGCACAGGTTTGGAGACTGAATTAGTAATAGTGACCTGTCCCTTCAGTTCTCTGCAATCATCAACCATCAGGCAGAATTTTACATTTTTTGAGGTTATGCTCCTCTCTTTTTGACGAACACATTTTAATTCTCTCTCTTCTCTCTCTCTCTCCCCCCTCCCCCCCCCATATTTACGTGTTCAATCTCCCTGCCTGGTTTCTGAAGACTTCTGTGTCTCCATCTGGGCTAGCAGAAGTCTTGAGATGCTTCACAGGTGGGTCCCCCCAAAATCCAGAGCATAACTTTTTCTGTACAAATGTTATTCTTAGCTCTTGCTGCACAGATCATTTTCCTGAGAGAGATAATCTAAACAGTTTTTCTTAAGCTTGGTTGGCCTGTCTAAAATATTGCCGAAAATGTCAACGACACTTCAAGACAGATTATTTTAAAGCAGCAAGAGTGAGCTTAGTTGGGGTGAGCTGCGGTGAGTGACTACATTTAGGGGTTTTTATATATATATAAATAAATTTGTTCATCTACCATGGTTTTGATAACCCTTATGTGTATATCGGTGAAGAGTGGAAAACCTGGCTAGGCATATAAAATCTGGAAAAAAAAACAACCCCTACATGTGGTATGACAAAGATGTCAAGGATTTGGAATTCGGCTTTGGACTCCCTGCGTGGAACTGACCTTGCCTTTGTTGGTAATGGAAGTTTTCTATAACTGTTCAGCCTTAGGGGTCTCTAGGGCTCAGCTGCCAGTCAGAATGAGCCCTACAAAATGGCACAGCCGTTTAAGTCAGATCGACAAATAGCAGCTACAGAGACCACCAATCTCACGAATTTCTGTCTCCCCAAACAGAATTTAGAACACAGTTTTGAAAGATAAGTTTTATATTGATTGATTGGGGGAAAGGTGAACCAGACGCAAATGAATTATCGCAAATTTCTTTTTTAAAAAAAGAAAAGAAACAAGTAATGCAATGCACTGTACGTACCACGTTGCCAACAGACAACGGTTTTCGAAACACTTTAAAACCACCCGCAGCCTGATGTTAATATGGCTGAAAGTAAACCAGTATAATTGTCGTAAGTCATGGATACCCATTTAAATTAAATAGTTGAATTCTGTTTGCAATAGATGGGGTCCTTTTTCCTGGATGGCAAATGGAAGCTTATGAGAAAGATTGCAACTTAATGTGCTTTACAAAGCTGCGGGAAGAGGGCAAGCAAGAGAAAGAATAGCCGGCTATTTTGTTTATTATTACTGTTTACTTGAAATATTTTGCCACAATCAAATAAATAAAAAGCATAAAAGCATGAAACTGTAAGAAAACTGATTATCGCTGCGAAAGAGAACCTAGCAGCAAACAGAAGCAATTAGATAGTCAATATTATTTAATGGAATAAGAGTATTTTTAGTTGGAAACAATCAAACAGCAGAACTGATGGAATACAAATTCATCTGCCCGGTGCAACAAAAAGGCTAAACTCAACTTAGTTAAATGACTACGGTGAATCATTGCAATGTATGAACTCATCACTGAAACTTTAACATGGTTTTCCCGTATGTGTGAATACTTGGCTTGTTAAGGAATCATAGTTAAAGCCTTCAATTAGCAATAAAAAGTCAGCAGAGTAGTTACAAGATAGGCATAACTGCAAAGATGGACACATTTAAAGGTTGGTTTAGAGTTGCCTGCAACTGCCTGTAAGCCCAACTGCCGCATTGTGGAGGTATGTATCCTGCATGCTGATTGATCTGACTCCCTGTTTTGAGCTTTTCTCATGGATGCCCCCTAGTGAGAACTTTAAAATTGGCAGATGTATGAATGCAACAGCTGGTTAAAAACTGTGATATGACTTCCTACCACTTTGAGTTTGAAAATACTCCAAAATGATGGTATAATTCCTTAAGAGTGGTGCGGTGGCCTAGAGACGGGGTCTCGCCTCACACAATCAGGAGTCTAGGTAGAGGCAGATATTTCTCTCTCTAGACTCAGTGAAGAATATACATGCTGTACAAAATTCCTCATTGGTGACAGGAAGGGCATCCGGCCATTAAAATTCTGCTAGCTCCATTCAGTTGCCCAGACTCCACCCTGTAAGGGATTATGGGATCGTTAAAAGATGATGGTGGTGGTGATGATGATGATGATCAATGCAACAGCTATGCAACCATCTATGAATGACAGATCCATATGTTCCCTCACATGTAGTACTGGAGAAGTCTGGCTGACCTTTAAATCTCCTACTGGACTCTAAATTTGCAGAGAACTAACCGAAAACAACAAAACCTTTTGGTGGGCGTGTTGAAACTGCACAGATGTGGCCTTGTAGCAATAACCTATCATTCAGGCTTATATCAAATTTAAATTCAAATCTTTATTGTCAACGCACAACATGTGTGCAGTGAAATTGAATGCCACCCCATAGTGCTTTATAGCACTGTCTGGGTGGTTTATAATGTCGGAGCATTATTTGCAAAGTGCCCCCAACAATCTGGGTCCTCCTTTTACCTCAGAAGGATGGAAGACCGAGTCAACCTTGAGTCCCATCAGTATCGCACTCCAGACTGTGGGCAGAGTTTGCCTGCACTTTAGCCCCTTTGTCATCAGGACTGTTTCCTATTGTGATCAATAGAAGCTTAATTTTATTTGAAGAAGAAGAAGACAAACCTTTTAACTTCAAAGTTGACATTTCTCTCATCTAAAGGAATGACTTGGCAATTGGAGAAAAGCCCTTCTAGATTTTCCTCACACACACACACACCCCTCAGCATAGAGCTAAGCTCCTTCACACCGCAGGGAGCTCCATCCACGTTCTTCCTACTAGGTTGTGTTTCGGTTAAAGTCCTCCCAATTAAGTCCTAGTCATTGTCACTCACAAGCGCTCAGCTCGATGGGCTTCTTGGGAGGTTCCTTAATAATGCAGCCCTCCCAATTAAGTCTATCCTCATTAGATGAAGTATACAATATTACCGTTTTATTGCCGCCTGTAAAGTGCTCCCACTTTGAGCTATGGAATTATTAAGAGGCAACATAAACAGAATTCCCAGTGATCATGTTGTTTGCTGACCCCATCAATGGCGAGAATGGTCCTGTTGACACTGAAAGCACTGGGCCCATCTTCCGAGGCGCTTATGATTACTTTTGGAGAGCACGAGGAATACACTGTCATTTAATTCTGGCCTTCTTTGCTTTGCTGACATCAGAGGGAAGCGTTTTTTTTTTTTTAAATAGAAGAAGCCAAAATGCTGATTTCTACTTCCTGGAGTTTTGAGGAGGTTAATGGCCATGTTCTTGCAGCTCTTCCACCTACACCAGTCTCTGCACGCTGCCAAATAGGTTCTGATTTTTAGTCCTGCATCAACTCAACGGTTTCGAGTCCGCCAACTGGAGCAAAAAATACCTTTGGGAGTCTGTCGCTTCCTTTCCAACCCTTTGGGTTTATTTATTTTTATTTTTTTCTCCTGCTGGGGTAAATGCAAAATAAAAACCATCATGAGAGGGTTGCTCCTCTATGCTCCTGCCAGTAGAGGAGGCATGCTGTGGTCCCATCAGCCTGATTATTCCATCTGGTGGAGTGTCAGTATATGAGAATTCACGACTTGCAAGAGACATGGTAACAAAGTCAGCCAATGAATAGGCATAGCAACTAAGTCAATGTAAACTCATTGTTTCTTGTCCTATCTTCTGAAACAACTCTGAACTACTCTGTACCATTTCAATATGAGAAATACTTCAAATACTTGAAGATGGCTGTCTTCACCAACCTAACATACTCAATATCGCAATTGAGCCTAATGTGTTTTTGGGCTACCCCCTCTTTCTGTCTTGTTCCTCTGGACAAAGTTCATGTCCTTTCTAAAATTCACTGTGTAGTATTAGACACAGAATGTTTTAGGTGTGATCTGAGCAGATAAAAAAAAGGAATGACTTCATCATTTTAACATTGATCCATCACATTTCTGGACAAGCCTGAAGGCTGAGTTCACATACCATGGCATGGAATAAACCCAAGCCAAACAAACCACAATCTGGTGTAGCGAGATATATGAGAGCCCATCTCACATATTCCCTGGCTATGCTGTTGGTTTAAGCTTGTTTCCTCTGAGGGCAAGCCATTGGTTTGTAGCGTAGTATCAGAAATGGCTAGATTTTTCCATTCATGTGGATGATGCAGAAACATAGTGGAATCAGGCCGTAATTAATTTATACCCTTCCCTGCAGTTAATAGTAGTTCAAACCAGAGATAAAATTCAGCAAGTTCTAGCAGGTTCGCTAGAACTGGTAGTAAATTTTCTAAGTAGTTCGGATAACTGGTTGTTAGAAGAAATCTCCTTTGGTTTTTTTTCCCACTTTACAGGGTTAATCCTGTAAGGAAGGCAGGAAAGAAACATCCTGGTGTTGTTCCTAGCCTAATCTTTATTGCCCTGCTTGCAGAAACTGCCCACCCAGTCACATGACTCCCACAGCCACACCCACATAACCAGTAGTAAAAAAAATTGAATTCCACCACTGGTTCAAACCACAGACTAACTTGACTTCTAAAGGAAACTGGGTACATCCATTGGGGTGGGGGGTGTTTCTCAGCCATTGTGCATAGTTGTTAAGGGAAAACATCCTAATTCAGAGGGACTTCTTTGGTTGTCTCTTCGGTTGAATGCAGAAAGGCTGAGACCTAGGTTTTTTTTTTATGTTTCCTGCTCCCAGTGGAGGCTATTTCAAGGGAGACAAGACAGAACAGTTAATCATTCAGAGACATAACGGACAGCCCACTCAATGACTGGATGGATTGATGGCATTAATGAATTCATTAAAGGATAACAGGAGTCTTAAATTACTTTGCAAGGCATGGTAGTCCTTTTCTGGCATCATGTAGATTCTGGAATGACTTTTCAAAGGGAGATGTGCTTTTTCCTGACCATTTGCATTTGGCGCGTATTACGTGCATAAATAATGTTATTCTGAAAGGGGGCAAATTTGGTCTCTTTTCATTCTGGTCATTTTGAGCATATATGTTAGAACAAAGTGTGGTTTGGCTCAGCTGTAACTTGAATCTAACGGAAATGACACATAAGGCAGGGAACTGGTGTGACAGACACCATCCTCGACATAAGACCACAGTTGAGTCCAAAATGTGTGTTGCCAAGTGAAACATTTGTGAAGTGCGTTTTGTTTTGCTTTACAACTTTCCTTTGCCACCGTTGTTAAGTGAATCATTGCAGTTAAGTTAGTACCACGGTTGTTAAGTGAATCTGGCTTTTCCCATTGACTTTGCTTGTTGGAAGATCACAAAAAGGGATCGCATGACCCCGGGGCAGCACCACCGTCATAAATATGAGTCGGTTGCCAAGCATCCAAATTTTGAACACGCCACCATGCAATTGTTGTAAGTGTGAAAAATGGTCATAAGTCACTTTTTTTTTCAATGCCGCTGTAACTACAAATATCTGCAAGTAATAACAGTGGAATTCATGGAAAATTTCCGCAGCAAAAATGAGGGAAAATAGACTGACTATGTCAATTAAATGGTAGCACTTCCCCTCACCCTCATAGCCGCAAGCGAGATTAGTGACATCTATCCCTGATAATTATTTACATCCTTATTTGCACCCTCCTCTTTTCTCTCTTTCATCCAGAAAGAAAAAAAAAGCTGTTTTCTTCTCCAATACACCACCGAGTTATGCGTATGTGAGAAATTTCTTGATGGTGTAAAATTTTACTTCTGGAACAACTGATTGCTAGAAAAATCAAAGCCCTTAAGAATGCTTTTTTTTTTTCCTCACATTAATATCAATGCTTTTTTTTTTTTATTTTAGAGGAAATTTAAAGGGGTAAAAAAGATCTTTGTGGCAATGGGTTAGGAGCAGGTCTGAATTAAAATCTTGCCAAGCCTGAGTCAGGTATACATAAAAACTTTTGGGGAGAATGGAATTTGAAGGCAGTTAGTGGAGTGATTTTCCAGAAAATTATTTTCCTTTCATGTTCTAGAAAACAATTCCATCACAAGGGAGTTTTTAAATATTTAAATGATCTAATTGGTTGCCATCTTCTTCTAAGTGCTTTTTAAAGCTTTTGGTGTTTGACCTTTGAAAAAAATACACACAGAGAGGGACAATTGTCTGTCATCCATCTA